>CACRXK020007095.1:0-23595 GCA_902702795.2 Paramuricea clavata
ATTTAAACAGCCTATTTTATTTTATGAGTTTAAAAATAGTATATTTTATATCTATTTTAATTTCTAACTGCTTTTTAGTGAAGTAAAATAGAATTTAAATAGGCTATTTTAAACCTATTTTTTCCCTGAAGCTCTGGAAAATAGTATTAAAATATGCGATTTTATTTCGATTATCTATAAAAATAGGAATAAAATAAAATAAAACATTAATAAAATATGGCTCTTTCTTTTGGTGAAATATTATGATAGAATTAAAATAGGGTTGCTTCTGAATAAAATAGGGGTGATAGTAATAAAATAGTTTTAAAATAGCAATATAATATAGTTATTTTCGCAAGGGTGGGATTTGGCCACTGGGAATGGGAAATGAAGTCCTCAAAAATGGGAATGGGATTGAGGTAATGCGAGTCGATTCCCAATTTTTCTACGTTTTAAGTATTTTAAAATACAATTTTGATCCGTTTTTGGTTCTTTGGTCATGATTTTTGTTGTTAACTATATTATTCACAGCACTACCTGCGAACAGGCATACTCTGGCGCCCGGAATTCTGGGTTTTCTGATTATGCGTGTCTCAGAATGCTGCAAATGCCATTTCCGGGATTCAAGTTTAAAAATTTTCCATGCCTTCGGCACAACCCTCCCCCAAATTTCATAACGTGTGTACCACTTGCACACACGATGGCTTAAAAGTCTTAAAACTGTTTATTGTACTGATAAATAAAGGGTTTCTTATTGACTGAGATTTCAATAACTCAGACTGGGATTTCTAATAAAAATCCAACTGGGACTGGGATTTTGCCAAAATTTCAGGTGGGAAATGGGATTGGGACCCCCACCTTCAGGACCCTCTTAAACGAGCGACGTTTTTATCAATACGGGCGTTATTATTATTAGGCTATTATTATTCATCTTATTTAAAAACGGTGGTCCCACTTAACTCTAAACAGGCTAAAACCGTATAGATGTATTGGTAAAGCTAAACTATAAACAGCATTATATTGCCGAGACACAATCTATTTACTTCTAGTCGAGTGATGAGAAATTTGAAAATTACTACAGGAAATTATACACGGTTCGAGAAGTATTAATGGAAATCACACGAGCGCTTGGCGAAATATTTATAATATCGCTAGTCTGTAGCATGAGAATATTGATGGTTGCTTGAAAGTAAATGGTTAAAAAATAAAATAAATCTTCAGAAAATCTCCCGGATCGCGTATACCCCAGTCATAAAGGACTTCAAATAAGATGGTTCTGAGGAGGGGTCTAGATCCCATTTCCCGGTCCACTTTTTTCTAAATCCCATTTCCCAACCATTTTTTTACCAAATCTTAGTTCCAGCTGTAAAGTTAAAAGGTATCTGCTTCTGATCCTACCTTACTGATAGCAAGCTGTCCTAACATATATATGAAACTTTGAAAACATGCGTCAAATTAAACCTTAATTTTACTCGGCCCCATGCGATTTCCTATAAAAATGTACGAGAATTTTAGAGTGATTTCCCTGTCAAGGCTCTGCGTTCATAATCCCGCGCCCATTATTCCTTTGTTAAAGTCGTTTCCCATTGTAGGATAATTAGTCAGTAAAGCATTCAAAGTTTTACTAATTATTGGTGACATGATTTGTCTTTTAATGCGCATTTTCTTTGGTATTGCAGAAGCACGTGAAGGATTTCTCATCCACCAGGCTGCGCAAAACAAATGCATCTCAATTGAAAATGAAAAGATCACCGCAAAATCGTGCAACCCAATGACGGATAATCAAAGATGGCGGTGGACACAATATAACCAACTTCAAAATATTCTCAATCAAACATGTCTCAGCGTACGTGAAACAGCAGTAGACTGGGTCCGCTTGAAATTGTCCACGTGTAATCGCCATAACAAGTATCAAGTGTGGGTGTGCGTAAATGACTTAGTCAGGTTAAATGGCACAATACTAAATGTAAATTATGGCAATGCCGAAGGAAGAGACAATGTTGTGTTGTACCAGGGGACTTATCAGTTTAGTAAGTGGAAGGTCTATGGAGAAAACGTGCGTGTATGCGAAAAACGGCCGCAAGGTATATTGAAGATAAGTAGAGATGTCATGTGTTGCACGCTTGCATCATTTCCAGGAGCGAGTTTTGACTCAGTAGTTGTTAGGGCATGTGCACATGCTTTTAACTTTTGCGTCCCTGGTGTGGGTCTTGCATTACTTAATGTATTTGACTCCGTTATAGTTTTTTGTCTTAGTCTTGTGTTGAAAGAGTGCTATCATGCAGTTTGACTCTACGAAACGCCGCAGCATTTCTTTGGGTAATCCAGTTTTCACTTCTAGTTAAAATAAACAAGTCGAGAATGGCCATTAATACTAGAAGTAGAATTTAAAAGGAACAGACCTGTCCAGATCTGATAGCGTTACTTCTGATAATGAATAAAGTAAAAATGGAACCAACCCACAAATTTAAAGCTTTATTTAAAAAAATCAATCAGTTTTCACAACATTCTTGTCAACTGTGAACTATCCAACTTCTTTACCGGATCCAAGCACAAAGAAAGTGCATACCAAAAAAACTACTTTTTACCCACAACCTTGGAAATATCAAGATTTTGTTGGCATCTCACTCGATTGAATAATATTTGAAGGATTTTGTACTGTAAATAGAAATTATCGAGTGTAAATTTTATATAAATGTATATCAGATTATTGGTAACATAGTTTCTCTTTTAACGAGTATTTTCTTTGGTATTTAGTACAAGCAGGTAAAGGATTTCTCATCTACAACATTGCGCATGACAAATGCATCTCAATTGAAAATGAAAACATCACCACAAGATCGTGCAAACCGTTCATAGATAATCAAAGATGGCGGTGGACACAATATAACCAACTTCAAAATATTCTCGATCAAACATGTCTCAGCGTACGTGAAACGCCAGTAAACTGGGTCCGTTTGAAATTGTCCACGTGTAATCGCCATGACAAATATCAACTGTGGGTGTGCGTAAATGACTTCGTCAGGTTAAATGGCACAATACTAAATGTGAATTATGGCAATCCCCAAGGAGGAGGCAATGTTGTGTTATACGAGGGCATTCAGGGGTGGAGTAAGTGGAGAGTCTTTGGAGAAGACGTGCGTGTGTGCGAAGAACGGAAAGGTATGTAGAAGACTAGGATACCAAACGGAAGCGAAGTGCTGCCCGTTAAAGATAATTTCCACTCCTTTCTGCGCATCAGTTCTGCTCGAAAAAAGGGGGGCCCCCATGGATATAAACATTCCCCAAATTTTGCATCTTTCGAACTTTTTTGAATTGAAACGTAGAGTAACCAGAAAAGTGTTAGATATTCAGTTAGTATATCATATTTTACAAATATAGCAGTTCAAAACGTAAGCAAAGTTCGCGCATGAGCATAGAAGTGGACATCATCTCTAGACTCCTCATAGGGATAACACAGAGGAAAATAATATACACTTAATATCTGCTTCCGAGCGAAATAGTTTGTTTTGTTTTCCCAAGAATCTCAATGTTTCCCGAGATGAAGTCGAGGAAATTTGAATCTTGTTTTTAATTGTTTTTTTATATGCCCGTGGCCACCAGGTGTTCATGTGATCGACTTCATTCTTTGACTTGTTTTGTATTCCTTCTTTCTATACGTAATGTTTGAAGTTCAGTTCTGTTTCTTGTTAAAATTAATGGCAATGCATGCGAATCATTAATTTGTAGTTACATGTAAATACTGTATAATGCTTTGACACTTAAAAAATAGAAATCATTTTCCGTGTTTCTATAGAGTTTTAGTATAAATTTCCAGGTGACTATTGATTTTTCTGCATTCTGATTGGTCAAGATTCACTGTTTCTGAAGTGATAGTCACTGGTCAGTGACTATAGCTTTTTTTTTTCAAAATGGCTGCTCGTTTTACCGTAGTAACAGAAGAGGAAATTGCCAAAATTAAAGAAGATAGCATTCCGAAAAAAACCAAACAAGCTACAAAATATGGTTTAAAAATATTTCAAGGTAAAATATTAAAGTTTACGTGCTTTTATTTGGAAAAAAACTGGCTTAGTCGCAACCCGACACAGAGCTGTGTCTGAGATTTAAATTTTGTAAACAAACTATTTATAGTGAAAATAAATGTATTTGAAGTGAATTTTTATAAAGTTGTGTGGATTATTGTTTGTAAACACCTGAAAATTTTTACTAAAACAATTAGTCGCCTCAGGCTCGGTGATTACAAGCCTATATTCACTTCGCCTTCGGCTCAGTGAATATAGGCTTGTAATCACCTCGCCTTCGGCGACTAATTGTTAAATAGAAACACTTGTGGAAGTTTGGGAGAAACGATAAATTGGGTGGAAACACAAACACGAAGTGCAAGTGTTTCCACACAATTTCGAGTTTCCCTCAAACTTCCACAAGTGTTTCTATAACTCTATAGGAAGACGGAAAATTGTTTTCTATTTCTTCTAAACAGCCTTTTAAAAACAACAAAAAAGATAAATTTATTGATTTTAATTACATTCACCCAAATATTAATTCTATCTTAATATACGTTCGTGTAAAGAATAATTAAAGCATAGCCAAGTAAACTAGAATACATGCATGCTGCAAGCCTTCGCCTATATTTTCCAAACACTGAATTAGCATGAAGTATTCGGGAATGGCCAACATTGAACGCAGGCTCGCGTTCAAGTGTTGCCATGACAACACGATATTTTTAAATTTTCAATTTTTCAATATTTTTTTGTACATTTTTTTGAAATGTTCATTCAACTACTAAACTACATTTGCCGATAAACTGTTTTATTTACTTAATGAAACATTAAGTTCAAATTGTTAGCCAGTAAGGTAATTTCAGTGCCGTCTTCAAATCAATTTGCCCTCCTTTACATTTTAATTTTTTTCTTATATTAAACAGGTGGTAACTTAGGAAACTCACAGCTTTGTTGGAAAGGAAAACAGTTCATGTTTTAGGCAAAAAGTAAAGCCGTAAAGCAACAAAATTCATAAACATTAAACATTCAAACAAACTTGCCCCATATTTCACATTTCCCATAGTAAATAAATTCTTCTCATTTCTTCAAACAAAAATTAGTTCAAAGCTCTTGTATATGAACGATTTTCCAAATATTTGTCTTTGAAAATTGAAATTTTCCTTATTTCACTCGTGGCAATTTGCCATATTTTTGAGATCAGTGAGGAGGTCCACCCTTGATCATAGCCATGCGCCCACGATATTTGATGAACTTTAGACTTCGCTAGTGCGTTCCTTTCCCCGGGTGTAAATGGCCGGACGGAATTAGTACCCTTGCCCCGGGCTTACCCCAGGAACGGCGCTCCGCGCCGTTGGCTCGGGGACAAGTATATCTCTGTCAAAACAACAGACAACACTTTTTAACAGGCTTAAATCGCTTAATACTTTATTAAAGTATATGGTTCGCTCAACAACGTACATGCTTGCAAAGAAAGCATTGTCAATGCTGCCATTGTTTTAAATAGTTAGTAACGTTTAAACATGATTAAAAACGATAGTAAACATGATTAAAAACGTTGCGAGGAAATATTTATTTTAAAAAAGACAAAGTAAAATTAAAATATCTTACCTTGATAAACAGTCAAACGGATACAACGTATGCTGTATTATACTTTGTACTTTAGGTCTTTGTTTTCTAAGTTTGCCAGCGTTGCCTTTTTTGTTTGTAAATATTGTTTGTATTTTGTCTTTTAAAATCCCACGCAATCCACCCAACCCGCGTGAAAATTCCCTGCGTTTCTATCGAGTTATAGAAACACGGGTTTTTTTAGCTTTTGACCAAACAGGGTCCATGTTTTTAAAAGGCTATTTTATAATTACCAATAGTAAACATGAAACAATGTTTAATGGAACATGTGGGCGAGGGGTTGTTACATGCATGTATTTCTAGTTGCACTAGTATTGACGCAGCAGTATGAAATGATGGAAGGTGTAAAGTTAACAAGCTATTCTATTATGCTGTTTTATTGTGCTAGTTTACCATGTTTTTGCTTAATACAATTTCTAGCAACATCAACACCAGGAGGAAATACGACAACACCTTTTACAAGGACACTACATACAACTACAGGTAAGTACTTGTAGATTGAATTTGTTAAAAAATAAATTAGATCTTCAGAAAATCTTTCTGATCGCGTATACCCTAGTCGTGAAGGACTGTTACAATTAAGAGGGTCCTAAAGAAGAGTCTAGATCCCATTTCCCAGTGCTCTTTTTTCTAAATTTTTTACCAAATCCAAATCTAATTTTTTTACCAGTTTTTTACCAAATCTTAGTTCAAGCTGTAAACTTTAAAGGCATCTATTCCTGATCCTACCTCTTAACTACATTTTCCCCACAATTTTGTAGATTATAAAATTTGTAGATTGTAAAAAATACTCGATTCTGATTGGCTAAGAGGAGTACATTTTGCAAAGCAGTACCAAGAAACAAAATAGTGCCAGAAAATACGGTGCCAAAAAACGAAATACGAGCAAGCGCCAAAACAAAAGACATTTCGATTTAAAGTTTCGACTTTTGACATTCGAAAACTTGTATTTAGTTGTTGTGCCATTCAAATGAGTGACTAAATTATTCATTTCGCACCTGTTTAATGCATGCAAGTTACAATGAAGTAAACTTTTTTCATCAATATTATTCATACTGTACTTAGTAATAGTACATTCCTTCGTCCAATTTAGCGGAAAAACAAAGCTCGCGAGCAAAGAAAACCTGCGTTCAGTGTAATGTTGCAGTCAATTAAGGATGCTTCATGTTGAAAAAATGTTTGGAACATGTGGGCGAGGGGTTGTTGGATGCATGCATGCATGCATGTATTTCTAGTTGCAATAGCATAAATGCAACAGTATGAAATGATGAAATGTGCAAAATTAATAAGTTATTCTATTATCCTGTTTTATTGTGCTAGTTTACCTTATGGTTGCTTAATATAATTTCTAGTAACAACACCACCATGGGGAAATACGACAACACCTTCTCCAGTTACATCACCTACAACAGCAGGTAAGTGCTTGAATATTGAATGGTTAAAAAATATATTAAATCTTCAAAAAATCTTCCTGATCGCGTATACCTCATTCGTGAAGGACTGTTACAATTAAGCTGGATTAGTGCTAACCCCGGGTTACAATTTTACGCGCTGTTTTGGTTTCATCTTGCAATTTATTAACAAAAATCTTGTCATCTCTTGCCGACGTATAGTAACATGTTCAGCAAAGCGAACCTTTCGATAAAGTTCCAGATTATATGAAGCTCAATCTTCGTTGACAAAAAACCCTCTCTTCTCTTTTAACTTTCTACGATTTCTAATTATAGAACCTTTTCCTTAGCACGATAACATTTGAATTTAACAAAGACAAGAAACAGGACGAGTTCTGTTGCAAAAAAATGAGACAGCTTCATAGCAATATTCTTCATCAATTTCTTCAATGCCAGATATTCTATGGTTATACTTTCAGGAGTATTGTTCAGCAGCATTTACTAGTAGTAGTGAAAAGGTCGTAATGTGCTTGCTCTTATCCAAACATTTTTGCGAAGGCTAGCACACATAACGTAACAAGATATTCTATTATGTTGTTTGATTGGCAGTGCTAGTTTACCTTCTATTTGTTTAATATAATTTCTAGCAACAACACCAGGAGCAAATACGACAACACCTTCTCCAACTACATCACCTACAACAACAGGTAACTAGGCCTACTTGAATATTAAATGGTCAGAAAGTAAAACAAATCTTCAGAAAATCTCTCTGATCGCGTATACGCTAGTCATGAAGGACTTCAAGTAAGATG
Organism: Paramuricea clavata; assembly: GCA_902702795.2. Classification (NCBI taxonomy): domain Eukaryota; kingdom Metazoa; phylum Cnidaria; class Anthozoa; order Malacalcyonacea; family Plexauridae; genus Paramuricea; species Paramuricea clavata. The sequence continues at coordinate 7,810 of CACRXK020007095.1, forward strand.
GTTTCGAGGAGGGATCTAGATCCCATTTCCCATGCAGTCCACTTTTTTTCTAAATCCCATTTCCCAACTATTTTTTTACCAAATCTTAGTTCCAGCTGTAAAGTTAAAAGGTATCTTCTTCTGATCCTACCTGAGAGATGTCATGTGTTGCACGCTTGCATCATTTTGAGGAGCGAATTTTGACTCAGTAGTTGTTTGGGCATGTCCCTGGTCTGAGTCTTGCATTACTTAATGTACTATTGTTCCCAGTAAACTGCGAAACGACCGTTTTTTAAGCGGTTTGTCAGTGACAGTTTTGTCAATTACGAAGGAAATATTTGTGTACCTCGTGATCACAATTTGTTGCAAGCGGCGTGTGAAAAACTGTCAGTTTCAGTTTGACAGTTCTGACAGTTAAATGAGTTTCTAATTTTATTTTCCAATCAGATGCGTAGTTTTGAATTTTAAATCAAATCTACGCACCTGATTGGACAATAAAATTAGAAACCATTTAACTGTCAGAACTATCAAACTGAAACTTGCAGTTTTTCACACTCCGCTTGCAGCGAATTGTGATCACGAGGTACACAAATATGTCCTTCGTAAAAAAACGCTCGTTTCGCAGTTTACTGGGAACAATAGTATTTGACTCTGTTATAGTTTTGTTTCTACGAAACGCCGCAGAATTTCTTTGGGTAATCCAAATTTCACTTCTAGTTAAAATAAACCAATGGAGAATAGCCATTAACACTAGAAGTAGAATTTAAAAGGAACAGACTAGATCTGATAACGTTACTTCTGATGAATAAAGTAAAAATGGAACCAACCTGCAAATTTAAAGCTTTATTTCAAAATAATCAATCAGTTTTCACAACATTCTTGTCAACTGTGAACTATCCAACTTCTTTACCGGATCCAAGCACAAAGAAAGTGCATACCAAAAACAGCTTTTTACCCACAACCTTGGAAATATCAAGATTTTGTTGGCATCTCACTCGATTGAATAATATTTGAAGAGTTTTGTACTGTAAATAGAAATTATCGAGTGTAAATTTTATATAAATGTATATCAGATTATAGCTAACATGATTTCTCTTTTAACGAGTATTTTCTTTGGTATTTAGCACAAGCAGATAAAGGATTTCTCATCTACAACATTGCGCATAACAAATGCATCTCAATTGAAAATGAAAAGATCACCGCAAAATCGTGCAAACCACTGACAGATAAACAAAGATGGCGGTGGACACAATATAACCAACTTCAAAATATTCTCAATCAAACATTTCTCAGCGTACGTGAAATGCCAGTAGACTGGGTCCGCTTGAAATTGTCCACGTGTAATCGCCATGACAAATATCAAGTGTGGGTGTGCGTAAATGACTTAGTCAGGTTAAATGGAACAATACTAAATGTGAATTATGGCAATGCCCAAGGAAGAGGCAATGTTGTGTTGTACCAGGGGATTAAGATGTGGAGTAAGTGGAGAGTCTATGGAGAAGACGTGCGTGTGTGCGAAAAACGGAAAGGTATATTGAAGACTAGGATACCAAAAGGAAGCGAAGTGCTACCCGTTAATTTAAAGATGATTCCCACTCCGTTATGCGCATCAGTTCTGCTCATAATAAAGGGAGACCCCCACCGATATAAACATTGCCCAAATGTAGAGTTTATATTCATTTACAAGCATAGCGAACCAGAAAAGTGTTAGATATTCAGTTAGTATATCATATTTTACAAATATAGCAGTTCAAAACGTAAACAAAGTTCGCGCATGCGCACAGGAGTGGACATCATCTTTAACCTGCTCATGGGCATAGCACACAGGGAAATAATATACACTTAATGTCTGCTCCCGAGGGAAATAGAAAAACCAAAACTATATAATCTATAACTCACAGTGGCCAAAGTCTATTCAACTGCTGTCTTCACTCGGAGCGCCGCAGATACATGTAAGTAGAGTTGTCTTGTGTTGTACAATTGAATCATTTCAAGGAGCGAGTTTTCATTCGACAGTTGTTAGGGCATGTGCACATGCTTCTAACTTTTGCATCTCTGTTCTAGGTCTTGCAACGCTTAATGTATTTGACTTCGTTATAGTTTTGTCTTAATCGTGTGTTTGGGTAATCCAGTTTTCGCTTCTAGATAAAGTATAATTCTGTAAACTTAAAAGGTATCCTCTTCTGATCCTATATACCTTAATGTTGACAATCTCTCCTATAACATATAATTATATAATTTTCATGCTTACCCAAACATGCATGTCTGTTTTATTAAGTATTTTCCTTGTATTACTTCTATCATTATGCTGTTGTATGTTTTGAGTGTTTTACAATACTTGCACTTTTACCACACCTTCACTTTTGGTCCAACTTTACTGCTTTACAACCTGAATGCAACAACCGTGTTTTTCCAAATACAACTTGTGACAATTAAAATTTACCTGTGTGAAACGTTGTTAAATTAAGAATGTTTGTCCGAACGTCACTTTACGACTGGCTGTGGTACGACCTTCGTGAAACGTAAAAGTGCACTACATTGTTTTTTATATGCCAGTGGCCACCAGGTGTTCATGTGATCGACTTCATTCTTTGACTTGTTTTGTATTCCTTCTTTCCACACGTAATGTTTGAAGTTCAGTTCTGTTTCTTATTAAAATTAATGGTAATGCATGCGAATCTTTAATTTGTAGTTAAATGTAAATACTGTATAATGTATAATGCTTTAACACTTACCAATAGTAAACATGAAACAATGTTTAATGGAACATGTGGGCGAGGGGTTGTTGAATGTATGCATTTCTAGTTGCATTAGTATAAATGAAGCAGTAGTTCTATTATCCTGTTTTATTGTGCTAGTTTACCTTCTAGAATTATGGAAAACTATATTCATGTTTCTAAACAGACTGTTGGGAAGATTGCTTTGAGATTGTTGTTAATTAACCTAGCATTAAGGTGACCAGCTTTTGAAAAAACGACCCCTGTTTAACTGTGTAGTTTACCTTATGTTTGCTTAACATAATTTCTAGCAACATCCACACCAGGAGGAAATACGACAACACCTTCTCCAACCACACTGCCTACAACAACAGGTAAATACTTGAAGATTGAATTTGTTAAAAAATAAATTAAATCTTCAGAAAATCTCTCTGATCGCCTATACCCAGTCGTGAAGGACTGTTACAATTAAGAGGGTCCTAAAGTAGGGGCTAGATCCCATTTGCCAGTCCTCTTTTTTCTAAGTCCCATTTTCCAACCAATTTGTTTACCAAATCTTAGTTAAAGCTGTAAACTTGAAAGGTATCTTCTGATCCTACCTCTTAACTACATTTTCCCCCCACAACTTTGTAGATTGTAAAATTTGTAGATTGTAAAAAATACTTGATTCTGATTGGCTAAGAAGAGTACAACTTTACAAAGCATTACCAAGAAACGAAATAGTGCTAGAAAATACAGTGCTAAAAAAAAAGAAATACGTATCAGAAAATACAGTGATAAAAAAAGAGAAATACGTGGCAAACGCCAAAACAAAAGACATTTCGATTTAAAATTTCGACTTTTCACGTTCGAAAACTTGTATTTAGTTGTTGTGCCCTTCAAATGAATGAGTGAGCAAATTATTCATTTCGCACGTGTTTACTGCATGTAAGTTACAATGAAGTTGCTTCTGCATGAATTTTTTTTCATCAATATTAATACTTTATTGGTAATAGTACATTCTCTCGTCCAATTTAGCGGAAAAACAAACACTCGCAAGCAAGGAAAACCCGCGTTCATTGTAATGTTGGCGTCATTTAAGAATACTTCATGTTGAAACAATGTTTGGAACATGTGGGCGAGGGGTTGTTACATGCATGCATGCATGTATTTCTAGTTGTAATAGCATAAATGCAGCAGTATGAAATGATGGAATGTATAAAATTAATAACCTATTCTATTATCCTGTTTTATTGTGCTAGTTTACCTTCTGGTGCTTAATATAATTTCTAGTAACAATACCACCATGGGGAAATACGACAATACCTTCCCTAGCTACACCACCTACAACAACAGGTAAGTACTTGAATATTGAATGGTTAAAAAGTATATTAAATCTTCAGAAAATCTTCCTGATCGCGTATACCCCAGTCGCGAAGGACTGTTGCAACTAAGCTGGATTAGTGCTAACCTTGGGTTACAATTTTACGCGCTGTTTTTGTTTGAGTACATTTGCACTTCCGTTTAATTCAAACCTTTGGAAAATAAAACTTTTATTGATCCAGGCATGAATTTTTATTGATACAGGCATGATGGAAAACTATATTCATGTTTCTAAACTGGCTGTTGGGAAAATTGCTGTGAGATTTTTGTTAACCTAGCACTAAAGTGACCAGCTTTTGAAAAACACGGCCCCTGTTTAACTGTGTAGTTTACCTTATGTTTGCTTAAAATAATTTCTAGCAACATCAACACGAGGAGGAAATACGACAACAACTTATCCAACCACACTACCTACAACAACAGGTAAGTACTTGAAGATTGAATTTGTTAAAAAATAAATTAAACCTTCAGAAAATCTTTCTGATCGCGTACACCCTAGTCGTGAAGGACTGTTACAATTAAGAGGGTCCAAAAGTAGGGTCTAGATCCCATTTCCCCAGTCCTCTTTTTTCTAAATTCCATTTTCCAACCAATTTTTTTAAATCTTAGTTCAAGCTGTAAACTTGAAAGGTATCTTCTCCTGATCCTACCTCTTAACTATACATTTACCCACAACTTTGTAGATTAATAATGTACTAAAAAATACTAGATTCTGATTGGCTAAGGGGTACACAATTTTGCAAAGCAGTACCAAGAAACAAAATAGTGCCAGAAAATACAGTGCCAAAAACAAATACGTGGCAAGCGCCAAAAAAAAAAGACATTTCGATTTTTCACATTCGAACACTTGTATTTAATTGTTGTGCTATTCAAATGAGTGAGTAAATTATTCATTTCGCACGTGTTTAATGCACGCAAGTTACAGTGAAGTTGCTTCTGCATGAATTTTTTTTCCATCTATATCATTCATACTTTATTAGTAATAAATTTCTCGTCCAATTTAGCGGAAAAAACACTCGCGAGCAGAGAAAACCTGCGTTCAGTGTAATGTTATAATTGGCGTCAATTAAGAATACTTGCATGTATTTCAATTCTAGTTGCATACATGCATGTATTTCTAGTTGCAATAGCATAAATGCAGCAGTATGAAATGATGGAATGTGTAAAATTAATAAGCTATTCTATTATCTTGTTTTCTTGTGCTAGTTTAACCTCTGCATGCTTAATATAATTTCTAGCAACAACACCAGGAGGAAATATGCCGACAATACCTTCGCTAGCTACACCACCTACAACAACAGGTAAGTACTTGGATACTGAATGGTTAAAAAATAAATTAAATCTTCAGAAAATCTTCTTGATCGCGTACGACCCAGTCGTGAAGGACTGGTACAATTAAGCTGGATTAGCGCTAAGCCCAGGTTACAATTTTACGCGCTGTTTTAGTTCGCGTACATTTGCACTTGTGTTTATTTCAAACCTTTGGAAAATAAAGCTTCTATTGATCCAGGCATGAATTATGGAAAACTATATTCATGTTGCTAAACAGACTGTTGGGATTAGTGCTTTGAGATTGCCGTTAAAATAGCATTAAGGTGACCATTGACCAGCTTTTGAAAAGCTCGTCCCTGATTAATTGTGTAGTTTACCTTCTGTTTGCTTAATATAATTTCTAGCAACATCAACACAAGGAGGAAATACGACAACACCTTCTCCAGCTATACCAATAGGTAGGTGTCAGGGTGCGATAATTCGTGTACTTATTACGGTCTGGTTCTTCTTTGTTTTCAGCCACGTACCATGTAGGTACGCGGAACTCTTGCTATCTGCGTACTTACTTTTTGCTAATACCACATGACCTTTCCAAGCCCAAGGTATTCATAATTTCATACTGCAGTTTAGTTGGTATATCATGTGTCTGAGATGTCTTGACTTGAAACATGATTGGACTGATGGCACTAAGAAATGTTGGAGTCGATTGTTTGTGTACAATATGCGTTTGTTTATATCTGAACATACAGTACTTTTCAGAAACCTGTACTTTATGAACATTTATTTTAATGACTGTAAGTATACATTGAGTACTGCGTTTGTACTAGCGCAAGTACGCGGCAACAACCATGGGCGTACCAGTCAAATACGACCAAAAATATTGAATTATCGCACCCTGCAGGGTATATTTGAAGACTGAATGGTTAAAGAACGAATTAAATCTTCAGAAAATCTTCCTAATCGCGTATGCCCCAGTCATGAAAACCTACTGCTATACAATTTGGGGTATAGATCTCAGTAGTTGCATCTCCAGCAACAAAAGCGTTGTTATAGATCTGATAGCGTTACATATGACAATGAATAAAGAAAAATCAATGGTTTATTTCAAAATAATCATTCAGTTTTCACAAACTCCTTGTAAACTGTGAAAAGGCCAAAAGTAGCAAAAAGGCCAGTTATTTGGCCTGCAAGAGCAACTTACCAACCCTGACGCCAGTCTATAATAAACCATCTCCCCTGAAAGTACAAAAATGGGTGTTTGTTGCACATTTACGTGCCTTGCATTTGTTTAGATTGGCGTCCAACTTCGTTAACGGATCCAAGCACAGAGAAAGTGGATACCAAAAGCGACAAGGGCATACTTTATGCACTGTACAAAGAGGCAAGAGAATATATAAAATATTATGTACAGTAGTTTTATAAATATTATTTATCAATATTATTTTGAGCTCCCAAATCTTTAAATCCCAAGAATGGATCGGATTTCATCTCCTATAACATTCTTCAGGCGAACTAATTATCAAATGCGTCTATCATCGGCTCTCTCCTGGGTTCGACCATCAAGACACCCACGGGAATGCGAAGTTTTCAAATTTGTTTATTTTTTCCCATGTGGCTATATATGTACAAACTTACATAACTAAACAATATTTACAAGTGATAGGGCTATAGAGCGCTACTATCGAAACCTTAACAGGCTTTCATTTAGGCTTCTATATATGTTCAATAATATTACGTATCAAAATTACTTATCCTTAATCAGGGCCTCTCAGAGAAATTCGGAGGTCCGGGGCAAATTTTTAATTCGGGACCCCGATTTTTTCCGGACAAACACTAATTGAATTAAGGTTCAAATAATTTTTCCGGACAAATACCTGTAAAAACATCTCTAAAACACATTTTTTCGGGCCAATACCAGTAAAATTAAGGTCTAATTTGTTTTTCTCATACCTTTATTTATATAAAAACGTTCCAAATAAAATGTTTTTAATTACACCTTTTGTGGCCGCCCTTTTCCAAACTTTGGGGTTCTTTAACTGGGGGACCGGGGCAAATTGCCCCCTTTGCCCCCCTCTCTGTGAGGCCCTGATCATAGTCTATCGAGATATAATGGTCTGGAAACCCGACAGATTTCAGAGCTAGGTAGAATGCCTTTGTTAAAAAAATAAAATGCCTTTGTTTGATGTTGAACTGCACAAATCGTGCACAAATCCTTTGTTTCAACTTCATTAAATATTATTCATCGTGGCTGCACGTTTCATCTCAGCTATCCTTATTGGACGATTACTTCATTATACAAAAGTACAATGAGCTCAATCACAGTGAACGTGCACAAATTAACATAAACTCAGACAAAAACATAGTACAATGACTTCTGTTTAGTTTCCAGACCATCATATCTTTATAAACTATGAAAACATTTAATACTGAGTTAAAGAAGAACATGTTAGCAAACAACTAACCTTTTATCTCGATTAAATACTTTTACGATAATATTTTTAAAATTGTTTACAGTACTAATGGGTATAATGGATATAAGTAATTTATTAATATCAGCTTTTGAACATGGAATTCAAATATTTTTATAATTGTAAATTAAGAATTGAAAAGCCCTGACCGACAATACTATATTTTTTAATAATAATAATAAGTATAGGTAATCATGCGATGGCGAGTACAATTAGGGATTAATAGTACGGGTGATGTTTGGAAATTTTGCCATAATTGGACGAGCCGCCGGGGCGAGTCCAATTTGGCAAATTTTCAAACATCACGAGTACTAATTAATCCCTAATTGTACGAGCAACATCGCATGATTACTTGTTTATTATTAGCATGACAAAATTGGATACGTACTTCTCAATGTCAACATCATATTCTCTCGCCAAAGCCCAGTCCTGCCAGACTTTCAACCAAAATTTGGTGCTTTTGTTTGTATTTTCATTTAGTTCTTTTGTTCAAGCAAAATTTGGTTTCTCCAGGGCAATATCATTTCACATTTGTGTATAAAATACCTTTCCGCCATTTTGTTTGTTTTGGTTTTTAGAAAGCTGTACTTTTTACTCCTCTCAACCAATCAGCATCCAGTAATTTTGTCATGCTAATAATAATAGAAACTTTATTACTTTCTATAATATTTATATACAAACTACAATGGTAAACCTCTCTTTACAGGTAGTTTACCAGTGTCTACTTGAATTAACACTCTACATAATAACAGTATTAGTATGACATTAGTTGTGGGTTATCCCATTCTTTGTTACGCTTACAGAATATATAATACGAGGACCTGATACATATGTTAATAATTTTCCGAACATAGTACTTTCTACATTGTTCATCAAACTTTAGATCCTTCAGCATCTCGGTGAAATCTAGCGACGGGTGGCTGAAAACTCCTAATGAGCTAATCGATAAATTTACAAATTTCACTTTTTCATAATTTTTGAGCTGTTCGTTAATTAGATCTTGATATTTTTGTCTTTTTTGAGTTGCATTAGTGAGGAGATTAGATTCAAATCCGACGGTAAGTTCAAGTATATAAATACATTTGTTTTCAAGTGTTATCAAAAGATCAGGGCGCAATTCATCTCCGGTGAGAACAGATGGACTGATATAGATGGGAAGGTCAGCATAAAGGTTACAATGGTTCACAGACTTAAGTATGGATGCTATGAAGTTAAGTACCGAATCATGACGCCACGTGAAACGTCCTTCATTTAGGTAGGTCTTGCATCCAGCGACGACGTGAAGAAGTGATTCTGGATTCAAACAAAACGAACATTCGGATGTTGGTGATATTCCCCATTTCAGAAGGTTTTTGCGAGTCGGAAGAGTGTTATTTATATACCGGATAGTGAAGTTAAATATATTCTTGGGAAGTTTACTGTACCATACAGGACCATATAGAGCTGAATGAGAGTGTAGAATGTTTAATGATATTGGAGAAAAATGAGCCTTGTGAGATGAGGTGGTGTTGAAGCTTGTCTTTATGTTGTTTCCTGATGGTGTTTAATACGTCCTTGGTGTTTTTGTATTTGTCATATTGTACATTTTTGTGATTGCTAGTATCCTTCCAAAGGTTATTGATCGCTTTATTTGGCGACGACTTTAGGGCCTTCCGAGAAACAGTTTGGCATTGAAGGAATTTGGTTGAAGGTAGAATGATATTTAATCCAAATTTATTGTGGGGAAGTAGGACGTTACTAAGGGTTGCAGAAATAGGAAGTTCAAGCCATTTTCGGATATACGTGGACGCGATACTACTGATCTAGTTTATCGTTAACCCAGGTTTGCCGATGTCAGAAACAGTGAAGTGCCAAGGATTTTGGAAAGCACATATAACGACTGTATAAGAGAATTTTGTTTTTCGGATGTAATGGTAGATCATCAATTTCATTCAGGATATTAGTAAGTGTGTCATATACTTCAGATTTGTGATCTAGGTAGCGAAACGATTTACCAAGTTCAACACGTGGTACAAGACAGTTTAATAATAATAATAATTTTTTAAATAGCAGAAATCTTTATTAATAACATGATAATTTATACAAATATATCACATAATTAGACTTTCAATTAAATCAGGAAAATAGAGAAACAGTTCACTATATTAGACAGGTCCATTCTCTACACTTTGTATCAATAGTAGCTAATAAAAATTCAGTAAGTCTGGGTTATTCCACGGCTTGTTTTTTCTGCAATAAATGTAGAATGTTGCTCTCAGAGCTACCTCCATACATTTTTTAATAATACGTTCGTCGTTCATTTCAAGTGTTCGTAATAATCTACGAAGTCTGTCAATATCTTTCGACACAAACCCTAGAGTGGTTGCTTTAAGTGTAATAACTTCAAACGCATAACACGCCGTGATCAGCTCAGCTTATTATTAATAATAATAATAATAATAATGGAAACTTTATTGTAATCCTATACATTAAAATACATATAAATTTGATAGTATATATAACCTCATAAAACTAACTCATGTGTTTCTCTCCAATGTAAACATAGAGCAGTCCACAGAGATTACAGACATCGCTATAGTAGTAGATACTTAGGATTAATAAAACTTTAAGATAGGCGGAAATGTCCATTGTTTGTTACGGCGTACATATATATAAAATGAGGCACGCATAGCTACTTCCATACACTTTTCAATCATTCTCTTATAATTAATGTTTGTATTTTTAAAGACACTGTATAAGTCATCTATATGTTTTGTTACTAGTCCAAGTGTTGTAAATTCAACGAAAATCTTTCTCCAGTGTCGAAACCTTTTCTTGCAATCATTTTGAATATCCCTATATTTGCTGATCTTTAGGTTCCTGCTCTTTTCAGAGTTTGTTTCAAAGCAACACGTCAATTCCAAAATGAAGATTCTGTCATCTTTTATTAGTACAATGTCTGGGCGGAATGAACGGAAGAATTCGTTAGGATTGTCAAAATTGTATAGATCAGCATAGATTCGAAATCCGTATTTCCTTAGTTGAGATACATAGTGAAGCAAAGTGTAAAGAATTGAGTCATGTCGCCAAGTGTATCGACCTTCATCTGCCGAAACCGAACAGGCAGAAAGCATGTGAAGTTGTGTTTGTTTGTTTGAGTAGCACAATTCACAAGATGGGTTATCACTTTTCCCCCATCGATATAGATTTGAATTATTCGGCAGAGAATATATCAAGGCTCGTCTCGCAAACACGAATATATTCTTTGGCATTTGGCGGCAGATGTTGTCCCACATTGTTATACGCTTAGGAGATGCTACCTGTCTAGCATGTTTCATGATCGTATTCTGTTCCTTAAGAGTCGAGAGATGTTCCACCACGGTATTTTCGATTTGTTGCTCAAGAGCTGATCTAGGATTGTCGTTGTTATAAATCAAGCAATTAGTTTGCACATTATTGAACTTGGTAAGATTGACAGGCATCTCATATCATTGTTGATGGATTTAGAAAGAATTTTTCTAATAGACAGCTTACAGTATCTGTAAACATCAGAAGCCAGTTGGAGACCGACACCTAATTTGCTGCTAGCTAACTTCAGATGCGTCATGTTTGCACCTTTATGGAAATGTAGCCAACGCTTGATATAAGAGATGATCTTGTTATCTAAGTGCTGTTCCACCCAAGTTTGTGAAAGCCTGTAGATTGATAAACGCCATCGCAGTTTACTGTAGACGTACTTCGTGATAATCAGAATTTTATTTCTAGGGTGCAAAGGAAGCCTGTTAATTTTCTCTAAATATTCCAAAAGATCATATTCTAGTTCCTGTTCGATTACGACCGTGTCCATTTTATAATTGAATTGCTTTCCTAGATATTGGAATGATTCGTTTATCTCAACCTGAGGAATCATCTGATTATTTACTTTGAGATAAGGCTTAAATTGCGTAGCCTTTTTCCCGTTGTGCTTGATTCCAAATGTAGAGCATTTATTAACTCCAACCTGGAAGCCTGCCCAACGGCACCATTTAGTGAATACGTCGAGGAGGGCTTTGTTATCTTCTTCGGATGTTGTGACTAGTGCAGTGTCGTCTGCAAACTGGAACCAGTGTCTGGGGCGTAGGTATTCACAATATGAATAGCCAATACATTGTACACGTTCATCTTTTATACATTTGATGAGGGTATTAACGCACATATTAAATAAAAGGGGAGAAAGGCAGTCACCTTGAAGAACTCCTTTACCAACTAAAATTGGGTTTGTAATAAAGCTTTCTGTGCCTACTGAGATGGTGTAGTTATCATACAGGTTTTTGATAAGCTAATAATAATAATAATAATAATAATAATAATAATAATAATAATAATAATAATAATAATAATAATAATAATAATAATAATAATAATAATAATAATAATAATAATAATAATAATAATAATAATAATAAAAATAATAATAATAATGAAAACTTTATTAATAGAACATTTATAGATATATACAATTGTAAATCTCACTTCTTGAGGTAACCTACAATTGACTACTTGAATCACTTATACATGCATGGTTATAATTTTATATACAAAAATTGCTACTTATTTACCGAAATAGTTACTTTAATTAAATGTTCATTAGTTCGGGATTTGTCCATTCTTTATTTCTACAGCAAAATATGTAGTAGGCTAGGTTGATCGGATGGCAATAGATATAATTTTTCTGATACAATATTGTTGGTGTTGATTATCCAGTCCTAACTCATTTAGCATTTTTACGAATGTATGACATTCTTTGTCAAACACCCCTAGCGAACTGACAGAAAGATTTATAAATTTAACAGATGTAAAGTTTTGATCCAGTTCTCTAATTAGGTTTTTATATTTAGCTTTCTTGCGGTTAACATTGTTTGTGAGGTTTGATTCAAAGCCTACGGTAAGTTCAACGACGTAGAGGTGTTTGTCTGAAGTGGAGACAAGTAAATCAGGACGATATTCATCTCCCGTAATAATCGAGGGACTTTTAAATCCAGGAAGATCAACATGTAATTTGCATTCGTTTAAACTTTGAAAAGTTTTAGCAAGAAAGTTTAGTATGCAATCGTGTCTCCAAGTAAATCGTTCCAAGTAATGTTGACAACCGGCAACAACGTGTAGAAGTGATTCAGGGTGTAAGCAGAACGAGCTGTCAGAACTTGATGAAATTCCCCATCTACTGAGATTCTTTCGGGTAGGAAGGGTATTATTTATATAGCGAATTGTAAAGTTGAAAATGTTCTTTGGTAGCTTTGATTGCGATACCGACCAGATTGCGTTAAGTTGTGATAGCGAGAATTTAGAAACATTTTCGAAAAAGGAACCTTGACATTTCAAACGGTTCCTAAGTTTATTTTCTTGTTGAGAATGGAAAGTTTTTAAAACTTCTTTAGTTGAGTTGTAGCTATCGTATTGAATGTTAGTATGATTATTAGTTGACGTCCACAGTTCGTTTATTGAATTTATCGTTTGGAGATGTTTTCAGGGCATTGCGTAGAACTGTTTGACACTGAATGAATTTGACTGATGCAGGGAGGATATTTAGACCAAACTTATTACGGGTTAGAAAAACGTTACTTAGTGTTCCAGATATAGGTACTTCCAGCCATTTTTGGATGTACTTGTTCACCGAAGAATCGATATTTTCGACTACCCAAGTTTTAGATATCGTAGCAACAGTAAAATGCCAGGATAGCTTCGACAAAACATAACGACTGTAAAGTAAAATTTTGTTTTTTGGGTGAAGAGGTTTAAGATCTATTTCGGACATTAGTTCATCAATGAGGGAAATCACTTCAGATTTATGTTTTTCATTAGTCATGTTAAAGTCGAAATGTCGTCCCAAATACTCAAATGATTCTCCAGTCTTAATTGTTGGTATGAGATCCTTATTGATCAAAAGTTTCGGCAGGTACTGGGCAGATTTTGATAAAACTTTTTTGATGCCAAATGTGCTACATTTATCAACTCTAACAACCATGTTGGACCATTGACACCAGATAGAGAATCGATTAAGGAGATGTTGATTTTCCGACTCTTGACCAGTAATAACCGCAGCATCATCGGCAAACTGAAACCAGTGGATTGGAATAAGAAGTTGGAGGGAGAAACCGAACTGACGGTACTTTTCAGCTTTGATATGCTGAATATATGTGTTGAAACACATATTAAATAGTAGAGGACTAAGACAGTCACCTTGCAATACACCACGGCCAACAGGTATAAAATGGGTACGGAACTCAGACGTAATTACGGAAGTTTTAAAATCAGTGTATGAGCTTTTTATTAAATTATTCATGTGATTAGGGATGTGATGATAGCCAAGGACCGATTGGATTAAGTTGTGATGAACTTCTCCAAAAGCGTTTTTGAGGTCAAGTAGTGTGATGACAAGTGAACGTTGTTTTATACGAGCTTTGTTTATTATATTAGCCATTTGCGCAGTATGTTCCATAGTACCAGACAGATTTGGGGTGAAGCCTTTTTGTATGTTATGTTCTATAAAGTTATTGGCGGTGAGAAAGGAGTACATTGCGTTACGCAGACATGATGTAAATACTTTAAGCGGTATAGATTCGAGTGTGATCGGTCGGAAATTTGAGGGAATACTCGTGTTGCCTTTCTTATGAATAAGTATAGTGCAAGCTCTTTTCCATTCACTCGGGATAGATCCTGAAAGCCAGACAGCGCGTATTAGTTCAGTTAAATAAGTTCTTAGGTAAGGACATCGCTTAAAGCATATGACTGATATCTGATCGAGAGGACAAGGAGAACCAGATGCTTTCATTTTACGGATAACAGCAGTAACTTGTTGGTATGTAGGCGGGTCAAGGTCAAATTCCACTTGCGGATCAGATAACCTAGGAATCCAGCTTGGAATATGAAACAGTTTGCCAGGGTGAACTGCAGCTAAAGTTTTAGTAAAATAAACCGCACATTCTGTCATGCTGAAGGATGGGAACAGAGCATCTTCCTTATTTAAAACGTTTTTAACATAACCCCAAAAATTTCTTTCCATGTATTTGTCGTGATTAAACGAGTTGTCTCGGTTGGAGCCTGTCTGAATGTCACCATGGTTACGAAGCTTATTGCGCAGAATACGAGACACATATTTTATTTCGGCTACCTCCGAATTTGTGGACTTTAAATTGCTTAAAGCCTTCTTTAGATCCTTTATAGAATGATCTTTATACTTTGCTACGAGTTTCTCGGCCGTCTCAACATTTCCAAAATTATCAACAAAGTAATTATATATAGTATCGTTTAAATGCCTTATACTTGAATTGAAATCTTGCGATATGATTGGTCCATTAAAAGGGATTGCAAATTTAAAATAATCGTTGGCCGTTTCCCATTCAGAGTCCTTCTTCGGAAGATTTATGCCTTTCTTTAGATCAGGAGTAATTTCTTCACTGTCTAAAGTTGACTGTGTTGTGGGTGGGTGGTCGTCCGTTATGATATTCTCAGGGTTATCTGCAATTTGCTCCTCAAGATCTGCGCACAACTCGTTGTTTAGCCCATGTAAGACTTGACAGCTACGCTGGTGCATTTTCAAACCCCGATTACCTTTACAAACTTTGCCGCAGCAACATTTAATTACAGTTCGTTGTGTAATAGGTATGTTAGGATTACTCAAAGCAGGCATTTCTCTTTCTGTGCTTCCAGAGCGGCTTTGATCATGATTAATACGTTGTTTACACCGCCATGAGTGTCGCCCAAGCGTTACAAAATCTTTGCCACAGAATGAACACACGACACAAATGAGCAACATAGCAATAAAACTTGAGCGAATCATGATTAGAAACTTTTGTGTTTAATTTTAAACAAATATAGATGTAATTGTTTTTGTTTGTGGAAACACCACGTAAATTTATTACTGCAAAGCTTTCGATCCGTAAGCCCGGATCTTCATCAGTGCTAATAATGTGACTTGTTTAATTCACACGCTCCTTTTATATACAAGAGTGTCGTGATCTGTTGGCTCG
>CACRXK020007096.1:1231-23593 GCA_902702795.2 Paramuricea clavata
GGGGGGGGGGCACCAAGCGAATTAATGTGTCCAGTTTTACGAAAAAAATGTTACATGGAAAATGACTGTTTCGCCCAATGTCAGGGCTCGTCAGCATGTCTAGGAAACACACAACACCATAAGCGTATCTTGCGATTCCGACATGGACAGCCCTCTTTCAAAAGAAAAAAAGGCCTAAGCTGACTGGTTTTAAGGCACCAGCACTTGCCTTCACACCTTTGCTCTGCAGCGAAAGGAGTTTGGTTGGACATGGGGACTATATGGGACATTTTGTAGATGTGAAACCGCTCTCGTTTCACACCAATCCCAGTCAATTCCAACCCTTTACCCCGCTCCCCGGCCCACCTAACTTAAAATTCAATCAAGATCCGTGCTTACAGTAATAAATGCAGTAATAAATTTACGTGGTATTTCCACAAACAAAAAGCATTCATCATCCAATTCTTATCGAGAAATAGATTGACAAGAATGAATTGACGTTTAAAAAATTGTTATTTTATCGCATGCATGGTTGATAATTATAGGAATATTTTGTCCTTTTACTTGGATGGTGAAAAGATTGAGAAATATAGTTATGCAGTTTAAAACATTTTGTCATTTGATTGATTGTTAATTTGCAGGAAAAGAATTTCCATATTTAATTCAAATTGCTTTGAAACTTGCTTAATTATCATTCATATATATGTTAACTATTGTAAGATGCAAGTTAACATAGGTCAAAACTGTCTTGATTAAATCATTGGGTGTATATAGCAAGCAATTGTTGTTATGGAAGTGCACTGAACACCTTTGCTATTAACCAGAATACCAGACAACATGTTATATAAAAGCAAAAAAGTTAAGTAAATTTCAACCTCGTGTTTCCAACTGCAAATTTATCAATTACGTTTTCAATATCTGGGACATCTTGATGAATCTCCATCATGGCTAGACCGTTTAACCGTTCTTCAACCATTGTTCTATGCTGGTAGTTCTTAAGTGTCCTCAATGCTGAAATGGTTCTTTCACACTCACAATTAGTGATTGGAAGTGTTCCTAAAATACGGAGAATAACTTTGATATTTTCAAAACCATCAAAACTGACAGCTTTTAGAGTTGTGGGAATGTTGTCAGGAAGAAGTCCTTTGTGGGTCCTCCCAATAAGTCGTCCACAATGACATTTCACCATCTAGAGCTAACGGATAAGGCAAATCGCCAATATAAAAATTGGCAACAACTATGAATTCATCCTGCCAGTCTTTCCCATTCTCTTTTAAAGACATCATCTCTTTCGGTACAATGCTTAATAATGTCAACACTATCAGTGTCAAACTTGTGTTGTAAAGCAGAATTAATATGGTCAACTGAAGGAATACTTATGGTACGCTTATAATATTCTGAGATTGACTTATATGGAGGATTGGATCGAGTTGTTTGTCTCCCTACTGTCCATGGTTTACTCTCTTCTATGTTAACTTTTTCAGCTAAATCCAATGCCTCTGCATACCAGGCATCATGGAAAGAATCAATGGAATTTCTATAGTTAATAAAGTCATTTTTCATAGTATTAATTAAATGAATACCATCCATAATATCAATACTCTTTCCCTGTAGTAATATAGTCACTGGAAGAAGTCTATCAAGAATATTGTGGGAAATGATCAAAGCTGCAATAAATTCAAACTTTGCAACAAGATCATAAAAATGAGAAGCATCAGTGACAAGGTTTGGTCTATAGCTCCCTTCTACATTATCTTTCATCTCCTTGAGGGTATCATATAAAGGGACAAAAAGCTCAATAAATGTATCCAAACCCGCAATTCGCTCAACCCATCTGGTCCGACAAACATCTACCAGCCGTTTTTTCTGAGATTCTCTCTCAGGATAATTGCGGACAATTTCCTTAAAAGGCATGTTACGTGTCTGGGAGATATTAATAAAATGTGAGACTTCTTTAACATGTTTCATCATAGTATTGACCTCAACAACAGTCAAAGAATCACATACAGCTAAATTAAGTCGATGACTATAACAATGGGTATAGTATGGTGGCCCAGCGTTACCATAGTGATATACCTGTTTTATTTACAATAAGATGTGAAAAAATAGTTCAAAATTAATAAAAGCAATATAAAATTAAAATTTAAAAAAATACATGACATAAAAATATAGAAAAAATATTTGAGTAAAATTTAAACCAAAAACAAAAAATTAATTAAGAAAAAAAAACGAAAAAAAATCGAGCAGAAAACAAACTCATAAATTTATGAAAAACTGAAAAAAAACAATTAAAGGCACTAAAACATAAAAAATATAAAATAAAAAACCGATTAAGAAAACAACTTTGAAAATTTCAAAACATTTGATTTTCAATTTGATTTTTATTTTGCTATGATAACGATGGGCCATCGAAACATGTCAAAAATCAATTTCGAATGTTGCGATGGCCCAGCGTTTCCATAGCCCAGGATATCGTTGGTCAGCGGCTGTCTCTTTCGGGACAAAATGATATGCATAAATGAAGTATTGTTACCGTTGAGATCACTCATGGCATGCATCCTAAACTCTGTGAGACTGTGTATTTGTCGAGTTTTTTTTTATTTAAAAAAGAAGAAATATTAACTATAAGAAGAGAATTTGTGCCGAAAGTTGACGGGTATTTATTCATAGAAAACTGCAACTATGAATAACAGAATTCGAAATCCAGATTGGGAGACTGACGAAGATTTAAAATCGGATATCCAGCGGTACGTATTGCAAAACCTGAGTCGCAAAGAACTTTTAGACTTTGTGCAACAAGATTATCCACAATATGCGTGGAGTTTAACAACGCTTAGTCGAAGGATGGCTCATTTTAATATTAAATATATCGACTATGGTACCGATTTGGAAGCAGTTGAGACAGCTGTCAGGGAGGAAACTGATGGACCAGGGCAATTGCTTGGATATAGGTCAATGCACAAAAAGTTACGAGAACAGCATAATTTAGCTGTACCATGTGGCGTAGTTTATGACGTTATGACTCTGGTTGATCCAGAAGGTCTAGAACATCGAAGTAATGTGGGGAGAAAGAAACGTCACCGTGGACAAACTGGAACATTTACATAATTGGTAAGAAATATTTTTCATTCAAGTGGATTCCAAATGAACACCACAACAACCTTGACATTTGATTGTCTTGCAAATTTATTTAGGGACCCAACCACACTCACTCTGGCGACGGACATGACAAGCTAATGGATTACATGAACTACACTTTCCCTTTGGCAGTATATGGACTTCAAGATGCGTTCAGTGGTTACATTTTGTATTTAAAGCTTTGGACTTCGAACTCTGATCCTAAACTAATCGGGCGTTGGTATTTGGAGCACCTTTATCAAACAAGAGGTGTGAATATACACTAATGCAATTCCACCGATTGGCCAATCATGATTTACAATATTATTATATACTCAAAATGCTGTTCTTGCCGGTTTAAAAATGAGGGAGTTTAAGCAGATATAATTTGGGATAAAGCCTCCATTGAGTGGGGAAAATTTCAACTACTTGTCTTTAAAATTCTAATACCTGTAGACTAGTGGTAATTTTCAATGAGAACTGCATATAAGTTAATAAGTTAATAAGTGACAAACCATTGAAAGGTAATGAGAGGGGGGGGCAGAAACAAATTGTGTAGGGGAAAATTTAAAGAAAAAAGTTTGCGCAAGGAGGAAAGCAAATAAAAGTAAAAAAAATTCTACAAAAAAATTCCTTGATAAGCTGAAGGCTGAAAACAATTCATGCAAGCTGAACCCCCCCCCCCCTCCACTTTTCTAATGGTTTGTCACTAATGAAGCTGAGAAGATAACTTTTTGTTACATTTAACAGCAGGTGTGTACTTTTGTATGAAAATATTGTGAATTATGAAATGGTGCAAATAAGTTGTACATTTTTATGTTTCAGTGATCAGTAAGAATCTTCGATTAGATAAGGGGACCGAGACTGGCCAAATGGCTACAATTCATGCATTTTTTAAACAAACACATGGAGATGGACAAGCAAATCAGGATGCTGTTGACACAGTGCACTATGGTCCTTCCACAAGCAACAAGGTGAAATTGTTTGTTGCTTGGATCTTTAGAGGCCTTTTATCCATTTAAACTAACCTTCCAAGGCTAAATTGGATGTTTAATAATATGTAAATTGGATGTTTTTAATAATACAGATTGAAAGGTGGTGGCATGAGCTGCATCAGCATTTTGAAAAATTCTTCAAACGGCAACTGAGGATGCTATTAGAAAGAGGACATTATGATCCACATAACCAATCTGACAGGTACAGTGTTTATTTAGTACAGTAGATAGACAACTTTTTTAAAAATTTAAAAAAACATAGCTTCTATCTATTAAATGTTAAATTATTCTTTTTTAACAGGGATCTACTTGCATTTATCTTCATTCCTGTTACTCAAAAGGAAATGAACATATTCAGAGAAACTATATGGAATTCTCACAGGGTCAGAAGTCAGAAAGATGCACAAATGCCTAAGGGGATCCCTAATCATTTGTATTCATTTCCAGAAAACTATGGGGCTGAGGAATGTGGTACGGAAAACAAACAAAATTTTAACTACCTCATTAAGTAATGTACATTGGCATATCAAGTCATCTTATTGTTAGTGTTAGAGACATTAATTCCAACTAAAGTGTGGTTAAGATTACCCCAGCATATCATTCTTAAAACTGCATTATGTTAAATTTAATTGCCCACACAGGCTTCAGGAGTCCTGCCCTCACATCTGAACAGCTATATTCAAAAGTTTCCCTGACATGTTCACACTTCTCTTATACAAAAATTTCAGCTGCTGTGTACAACTTGGTTTTAATATATCATTGATTCCACTCTTATTCCCTTGTAGATCAGACTGTAAGTATATTAATTTACAAGCATTTCTATGTTGTACATATGTAATACATCAGTGACAATATTTGTAGGGAGATCAGGCTGAAACAGGCAGTAAACACTCATCCCCACTTCATTGTTGTGAGACGATAAAAATATTAAACAGGATGATATGGTCTCCTCGAAGATTATAGAAAGCTTAATATCAAAATCGGCGAAATTGAGTGTTGCTTAATCATGTAAAAATAAAAATGCTTTTTGATATAAAAACATATTCTTTTAGGATTACCTGTCACTAAAGAGGCGCTAGATGAGGCGGCACAATTATCAAGTGTCATGACCGTTGGAGAGGACTTTTTATCTCCCAATGTAACAGCGGAGTGTGAACGAATTATTCCGGACATAAATGGTGTGAAACCCATGGATGCTGCTGATGCCTATCTTTTCCTCAAAGCCCATTATCAATAATTTTAGTGCCAGTGCCAAGATAGACTAATTGTATTTAAAAATAGAAACCGTGGCTAGAAACGTTCCAAATGAATAATGGTTGCACAAGCTTAGTGGCAGTATAGTAGGAAAATTGAGATTATAAATTAGCTCATAACCAAAGAATGACACTGGTTAACTCATTAAAGTAAACAGCAAAGCATGTTAATTAATGGCCTTACTTTGTAATTTTGCATTGTCTAATACCAGACGGTTTCACTGGTAATGGAAAATTGTTGGACTTTTAATGAGCTGAACATGATTGGTTGAAAAGCCAGAACCAGCCGACATTTTATGAAAATAAAGTATAAACCAAAAAACAAAAAATGAAAACATCTTGAAAACCCAAGATATGGACTAAAGCAAGATGTAAACTTAAATGGTCATGATGATTACCATATTATTATTATCCTATTATGATAATTATGTAATATGATCGAAATATATCCATCAAATTTATGTCTTGCTTTAGTCCATATCTTGGGTTTTGAAGATGCTTTCATTTTTCAGTTTTTGTTTCATACTTTATGATTGGTTGAGCTGATTGAATACTTGATATCATAACAAAAACCACTGAAAATGTATTAAGTTATTCTTATACAATCAAAGCATTACATTAAACATGATAAATGCCATTAACATTAATAGCATTAAAGTGGTGTTTATTGATAAAAACATAACTATGTAAATAATAAGTGTGAACAATAATTGCTAAAGTTTGCTGTTAAATAAGCAAATATAATTCCAAATTCATGACTATAACCAAAATAAACAAAACTGCATTTATAAAGTGATAAAAGTGCCAGTTTATGTCATTCACTGTTTGCATAGTTTTTGTTTAATTAACTGGTTTGCGAGTACTCTTCTTTAACTCGACAAGACTGACAAACCCATTAATTCACAGAACTCATTACAAGTATGGTCTTCTATGAACTTCTCCATTCCCACAGTAGTACAGTTCCACAACAAAAATACATTTCATCTGTTTCAATATCTAAAACATTATCTGTGGCTATTTCTGGGTCGTACAGTGTGAAATCTGAGCCCTGTATATCAAGAAGCATAAGTTTCTTCTCAGATGAGTGATAGGTATAGTGCACCAAGCACTGTGCCTTGGCAAATATCTCCTTGCACTGACTGCTTGCTCCCTCTGGTGGTTTTATACACTGGCCATCATTGTTGCCAATCTTCACAAATCTGCCTGGCACATACTCTTCAATTGTTGCAGGCTCACCATTGTACAAGGTATAGAAACAGCGGTTATACTTAAAACACTTACCAAAACTGGATGGGGCTTTCGGAGTGTCCCTATATGTCGTGTGTTACAAGTCGTGTGTCGTGAGTAAAGTCGTGGGTCATAAAATGTGCTAAAAATGCATTTTTTCACGGAAATACTATTTTTATTTTTAATATTTTTTTCCGTACTTTTTCCTTTTATGCGCTACATAAATACAGGAAAATTTAACGCAACAAATCTCCAGTAATAAAATAATATACATGCTGTATTGCTGTTTCTTCAGGGACCGCGGAGCAGGGGGGGGGGGGGCTGGGGGGCTTTAGCCCCCCCCCAATAATTTTTCGTACATATCTGATTTTAATATAGCGCAGATAGCACTTTTGTTTGCGTAGTCCAGAAAAATATCAAATGTCTGATTTGCGTATTTCAGAATTATAGAGGCCATTTCCAACCAGCGAAACATATAGCTTTTACAAACAACAGGTCTCAACTTTCATGACGCTGTGCAATAATGTCAAGAGTTGTTAGTCGCATTTGACCACTTTATTTAAAATTCTGAGCCTAACATTATCCAAGGTGTCACACTCGGTTTCAAATAACGGTTGAAACTCCATATCTGCTTCAGACACAGCGAATACGCGTGTTTCGCTTCGGTTCCAAACAAAATGTTGGCGTTAAAACTGCTAAGCGTCGTTCTAACTTACTGTTTGCTTGTGTTTGACTATTCTTTGCCTTTGGAACCTAAATTATCTCCCAACAAAATTCTCACAAAAAAATGCAGGTTATATAATAACTATACAGTGAAACACGCAATTTGGTTGGTCAATAGTCGTGCAGGATCAGGCTATGCTGCACGAGGAATTAAAACGCCTTCGCGGCGTTATTTAAAATGTTATAGTTTCGCTGCAGTTATTTTATAAAACAATTACCAAATGGTTTTCCAAGCAGGATTGCGTGATCCATGCACTTGGGATGTTGCTCGACATTCGGAAAGTGTAAAAATACACTCGCCTGCGGCTCGAGTATTAGTTTACGCTTTCAGAAAGTCTCGCGATATCCCTCGTGCATGGATCACGCAATCTTGCACGGAAAACCATTCGGTATTCCTTTATTATTGAACACTTTCCAGAAAAAAAAACATTTCTAAAAAAGGTAGAGACGATAAGTATGGAAAATGCAATTTAAATTACGCTTAAATAAGGCGTTAAAGTTCGAAGAAAAAAATCTATTCAAGGAAAATGTACAAAGTGAATAAATTTTACCCTTACATAATGGCTTGCTTAAGAATCGTTGAAGAAACTTTTTAAGAGAAACTAGCAGGTTTTATTGCATTTCTGGGGCTCTGAGAGGTCTCAGATTTCAAAATTTTCCAGGGGGCATGCCCCCGGACCCCCCCAGAACGCTCACGCCTTTGGCGTTCGCTAGCCCCCCCAATCAAAAAATACCTCCACGGTCCCTGTTCTTATCTTGCTGTTATCTATTGTATAACTGATAACAAGTAAATGTTTCCGTTTCGTATAGTCTAATAAGTCTATAGATGTATTGCAGCCTAGTCCCAGGCTCTCTCTCTATTTGCTGCTTTGATATATTTAAATAAGTCTTAAAAGTTTTATGCCTGGGTGTGCTGTGCGGAACGCTTCAGCGAGAGAGCCTAGCAGATTTCGGTAAAATGGACCCTGATTTCAAAAAAGTGGTCCCTGGCCTGGTTACCAAGCATACCGCATTTGTAAAAAGAAAATGTTATGGAAATTTCCTTTGCGTTTATAATTAGTCATTAGTTTTGCTCTAATGCTGTCGGAACATTGAAATTTGCTACGATACGGTCAGAATGGAATAATGGGCTAAATATGACTTGTGTTTACTAAATTATAAAGCCATATTAAATGCTATGTATAAGCTTGAAAATTATGCCGAGTCTCCGACTAAAAATGTTTTGACAACACAGTACAGTCATGTTTACAATCTCCTCAGCTACTCAAACCTGTCAAGTAGCAAGCGTAGTTGTGTATACCAGTTGATCACAACTTGCGAGTATATAAATAACATCAACGATTATACGACCATTGCTCAGACTCAGTATCGTAAATTTGTATATAAATTTTTTTAATTGAGCACATTTTTAGTACAGTTTGAATTTGGTTATGTAGACATCGAACATGATCAACGAACATTGTCGTATTTACAAGGTTATTTGTATATATAAATTTTCAACCATATTGAAAATACTGAAAGCGCCGGGGACGAGGCTGTTGCTTGATGACACTGAAAATTTCTTAAGTTAGGATATAGCTAGGTCTATTAGCTTTGGAAGTGTTATAGTCCCTATCACGAACGTCGCGAATAACTATGTCGATTGCATATGTCTGATACAAACATAGTGAGCTATAAATTGTACGCTGTATTTAGCGTAACGACTGTAAAGTGGCCAACGCTCGAGTCTCAAATTTTGCTATTTTATCTCCTAGTATATGTTCGTGACCCTTAAAGGTAGACAAACGTTTCATGTATATGTGGCGTTCGGACTGAATATTCCGTAAGTTGCTAAGATTTGGGATTTTGTGATTGAAAACCGAAATGATTTGTGCCAAGATTTGTGCCAAGATTTGTGCGATGTTGGGCTATTTCTAGTGCCGACTGAGCGCACTAGCCGCTGTTATTTTGACAGAATATGATACCTCTACACTTTTCAGCCGTGATACATAATGCGCGCATTGTAAGTTGTAACCATATACATATCGTTTAATTTTAAAATTTTGATAAAACTTGATAAAATCAAAATTGCTGTATCTTGTTAAATGTAAAATGCGCAGCGTATTGCGCACATTTGATAAGAAAAAAATTGACTTTATTAGACTGAAATAAGCAAGATTTCCCGTTAAATACATGATATATACCGAGGCGGCTTTGCATTAGCCTACGGTGTAGACCCCAGCAGAAACGTGTTTCTTTTCACGAAACGTGTTTCTGCTGGCGGGGGGTCTACACCATAGGCTAGCTTTGCATGTGCTCTGGCAATGATCACACCATTGCGCTCCGGAACCAACATGCACAAATAACATGTTTTTTATCAAGTTTTTGAAGCTAAATTAAACGATATGTATATGATTACAATGCGCGCATTTATTTGTATTACGGCTGAAAAGTGTATAGAGGTAGGCCTATCATATTCTGTCAAACTGAATAACAGCGGTAAGCGCGCTTTGTTGGCAAATAGCCCAACATCGCACAAATCATTCGGTTTTCAATCGGGAAATCATCCCAAATCGTAGCAATTTATGGAATATTTCCTAAAGCCACATACACATGAAATGTTCAGTGTCTATCTTTAATAAGGGCCACGAACCGGCATATACTAGGAGATAAAATGGCAAAATCAGCTGAGGCTCGAGCATTATGCACGAGTCAATTCCTGGAGTAACCATCCCCCCCTCCCAGGACACCCCCGGGAATTTGCCCGATAGACAGTTCACGGGGGTCGGGAATTTGCCTTTCATATATGTGCACGGGGGCCGGGTATTAGAGGACCCCGGAGATTTGACAAATGGTTGACCAAAAGCCCATCCACAAATTTTAAGGCAGCAAAACCTAGTTTCAGGCACTCATGTGGGCGCGCTGATCGTATTTTGCGCCCTCGTGGTCAAGGTGGCGTGAAATTTATTGTAAGAATAAGCGAAAATTATACCCTGTGCCATGCAAATTTAAATACAACTATTAAAGGTTTATGTTTTATAATATTCCATAGCAGTTTAATACTATGTTATTAAATGATTATATGCGATTAAAAGTTTAATTAACGTTTACAGTTGATTTCACAAAACTTTGACCACAAATTTTCCGAACTTCGTTGCGAAGTTCACAAGATTGTTGCGAAGTTCAAAAGTTCATAATGAGATTCACAAACCAGTTCGTAAACTACGCATTTGATTGACTTCTTTTACTTCACAGGCAAATCAGGGACTTTGTTTACAAATTGGCTTGTGAATTCCAATATGAGCTTCCGAACTTTGCAACGAACTTGCGAACTTTGCAACGAAGTTCGGAACATTTGTGGTCAAAGTTTCATGAAATCGACTGTAAAATCGTCCCTGGGGTGGAGCATTTTCCACTCTCAGCTTGCCCAGGGGCCGTGCATTAGTCTTCAAGTTGTGTCCCGGCACACGGGCATTTACACTATCATAACCAATCAAATCAAATGCCCGGGTGTGTTCCCG
The DNA here is from genome assembly GCA_902702795.2 of Paramuricea clavata. Lineage (NCBI taxonomy): Eukaryota > Metazoa > Cnidaria > Anthozoa > Malacalcyonacea > Plexauridae > Paramuricea > Paramuricea clavata. The sequence continues at coordinate 12,026 of CACRXK020007096.1, forward strand.
GTGGGGGGGGGGGATGGTTACTCCTGGAATTGACTCATGCATTAGCCACTTAGCATTAATTACAGCGTAGAATTTTATATAGCTCAATATGTTTGTATTAGACATGTGCAATCGACATAGTTATTCGCAACGTTCGCGATAGGACTATAACACTTCCAAAGCTAATAAACCTATATCCTATAACTTAAGACATTTTATCATCAAACTGATACATCTATATAGACTTATTACCATTAGACTATACGAAACGGAAACATTTACTTGTTATACTACAGATAACAGCAAGAGACAGCATGTATTTTATTTTAATACTGAAGTTTTGTTGCGTTAAATTTTCCTGTATTTATGTAGCGCATAAAAGGAAAAAGTACGAAAAAAAATATTAAAAATAAAAATAATATTTTCGTGAAAAAATGCGTTTTTAGCACATTTTATGACCCACGGCTTTACCCACGACACACGACTTTTAACACACGACATATAGGGACACTCGGGCTTTCGAATCAAATTTCTTTGTGAAGTGTCGTGCCACAGCATGCATTTGCACCTGTTTGCGACAGTGGTTCTCAACTGATGTTCTTGCAATCCCTTCAATTGTGCTTTTAGCCCTTGCATTATAGGTTTTCACAACCCATTCTGTTGGTTGGTGGTTTTTAGCACTTTTCTTTCCAGTTGCATGGAAAGCATCTCTGAAGCCACCAGAAGCAAATTTCTTGGTGTCGACAAGAAGTTCTTCCTCCATGACTTCCGTCCACTCTCTTGATTCAATGTCGAATGCTTCAAAAGTAATGGTTACTTTGTTTTTTGGTTGTGGTTTTGCTAGTTTACCAGCTTTTAGTAAAGCATCTATTGATACTGAAGCTGGATAAGCTGTTTCTATAGTCATACTTTTGGTTGGGCTGCATGTGGCAGTTGCACTTTTACAATTTCTATTTGGGTGTGAAGTTGATTTGCTGTCCTCATAATAATCTTCAACTCCGTCTTCAGACAATGGCTGGTCATCCTGCATCACCACAAATCATACCAGGTAAACCTCCTGTTTAGAAAATGTGATGATAGTACTATAATACTTCTTTCCACAATAATATCATACATATAATATACATGTGGGAAGCTTAGGGGGCGTTCCGGAAAACCGTGTCCGAAGGGGTCTAAACCCAGTAACCTGGTTAAGGGGGGGGGGGAATTTTAACTGGGATGGCCCTATGTGGGTACAAACCTATTTTACATATGAAAACTATTGAATTTAGGCCATTAAATTTGAAATGTTAAGACTCACAAAATTTTCATTTTACCTTATCCTTCCGATGTGGAATCTGTCCAATGTTTGTACATGAAGGTCCTTTGTTTGAAACCAAAATATCGCACGTGCTCGCTGGCAAGTTGAAGTGGGCTGCGCACGCTTTCTTTAAGTTTACCAATGAAAGTTCTTCGTACTCAAAGTTGACAAATTCCCTAGGTTGCACAGGTCTAAATGTCTGCTTAGTATCTGGCTCGGACGCTAGCCGTTGTACTATGATCTTGTGAGGAGCAGTCGATCCGAACTTCTTCTTTCGCCCTGACATGGCATCATTACGAGTTCTCTTTCCACTCATTTTTGCTTGAAGATCATTCCAAACTGCTTGCCTTTTCATAGTTCTTCGTTTAACCAACAAAAAACTTCTCGAAGAACGGTCACAGATAGATCACAGAACAAAAATCGATAAAATAAATGCGCAAAACATTCTTGACTTTGCATGAATATTCGCATTTAATTTGGTAATTCCATGTGATGAGTGGGAGGCCGCTGACCAACGATATCCTGGGCTATGGAAACGCTGGGCCATCGCAACATTCGAAATTGATTTTTGACATGTTTCGATGGCCCATCGTTATCATAGCAAAATAAAAATCAAATTGAAAATCAAATGTTTTGAAATTTTCAAAGTTGTTTTCTTAATCGGTTTTTTACTTTATATTTTTTATGAGTTTGTTTTCTGTTCGATTTTTTTTCGGGTTTTTTTTTCTTAATTTATTTTTTGTTTTTGGTTTAAATTTTACTCAAATATTTTTTCTATATTTTTATGTCATGTATTTTTTTAAATTTTAATTTTATATTGCTTTTATTAATTTTTAACTATTTTTTCACATCTTATTGTAAATAAAACAGGTATATCACTATGGTAACGCTGGGCCACCATAGTATAGAGAGCTTTCTCATTATTACGTCACAGCACCTGCACCATCATAACCTTGCCCTTGACAATCATCAATAGATAATGTCAGGTTGTTAAGAGCTTCTAAGATTAACTTGGGAAGTTGTTCACCAGTTAACCCTCACCTACACTGAAGGAAAGCAATAAATTCTTCTCAAATATTCATGTCAATGTCTACAAAACGTAAAGCAAGAGAAATTTGCTCCTCATGAGAAGAGTCTGCAGCCTCATCTGCAATAATAGAATAAAATTTACTAGCCTTAATATCTTGAATTATCTGTTCACTGATCACCTGACCACAACACTTAATAATTTTATTTTGGCTTGTCTTAGAAATATAACTCTTATTTTTACCACAATTTTTCAAATGGTCCTCCAAAACTTTGTCCCCTGCCCAAATTCTAAAATTAAGAGATTCTACAAAATTACCAACTCCCCCTGTAGAGTAATTGCCAACTTCTGGATGGTATTTAGAGTCATCACGATGACCACGTAATGGTAAACCAAGATGGCCACAAAAAATGACAGAATCTACAATTGAGGCAAGTTTCTTTCTATTTTCCTCAATTTCTTTTTTGAGGTTAGTATCTAAAATTACCTCTATTGGCTGGCTGTGCTTTCCCTGACATTTGGGAAAGTAAAGATGTCAGTATAGGGAAGGTACATGAATGCAGGCTCATTTCCCCACCTAAACCCTGTCCAGCATGATGTTTCAAAGTATATGCTGCACCACTCCAACAGCAAAGAGGCTGAGAAAATAAATGATGAATTTTGCTACATTTACCAGGAAAGCGATCTCCAAACAGAACGCATGACAAGCAGAATGCACTATCTTGAGAAGGTGAATAACAAAGCCATGAATGTAATTCTAGCCAATCATACCTGAAGCTTCTGCCACTAGTTTTGGGAAATGAATATTTTTTGTCAGGTTTAAACACATTTTGGATAAGATTGCAAATCTCAGATGAGCTCATTCCCTTAACCATATCCCTGTACATTGCAACATCAAAATTAGTAACATGTGATTTTACCTTTTTCGCAATGGGTGTCTCACCTGATTCTAAAACATTGCTTTTTGTGTTAGTTGAAGTACTAGGTTTACTTAGATATAGTTTGCTATTATCAAGGGGGGGGGGGGGAATGACTCACTTTGGGCCATATGAGATTTTGGCTTTAAAACAGATTTCTCTGCCACATTAAAAAAATTAGCAATATTTGAGGCTTTTTTGGGAAGAATTGGAGAAATTTTTTGCTTCTTGGTGGATGCTTGGGAAGAAACAGCTACATGTTTTCTTTTAAGCTGCTGTGTATGAAAAAGAAGAGGAATAAAATTATTCAAACCTTTCTTTGGAGTTAAGCAGGGTCGAATCATGCGATTAAGTAACAATTTATACCTATGAGCCCCACAATCAGGATAATAACTAATAGTCCTATTTAAAACAGAAGGGAGACACAATATGCAGAGAAATGATGACCACTTTTTCTCACTGCAATTACGAATGGCCTCCTGTCTAACCAAGTCGGCTTTAGTGCAACCTGTGTCTAAACACTCCTTAGAAACAGACATGGGTAAAAGATTATTAATACTTTTGCTGAAGTACTCAGCATGCTCATTTACAGCAGAAGAAAAGCAAGGGTGCTGAGAATAAAATTCAGCATTAGCAAAAAGCTCTATTGATGTCAAGATTCTCAACGGTTCCATTAGACTATTGTTACCTACTTGTACCAAGGATGCAGAGCTATACAAGCAATTTCCAGTAACATCAGATCTAAGATAGAAAACATTAACCCTGTAAGTGGCAATGCACCCTAGTTTATTACTTTACCCTGTCTAACGCCAGGCGATTTTACTCGTCAGGGGTTAGGGACGGACCATATATCAATGGGTTAGGGACGGACCATTAGAAAATGGGGGGGGGGGGCGAAAAAATGAATACAAGCATAAAAGGTAAAAAATAAAAAACATGCAACAGGAACATCTCAAAACAAAATTGTAACAATCTGAAAAAAATTGCAAATATGGAAAAAATAACCCCCCTCCCTCCTTCACCTTTCTAATGGTCTGTAAACCCCAATTTTAAGGCTTTAAAATTGGGGTTTACAAAATATTGATTTAATATTGAGTATTAAGTATTAACCCTGCTTTCTAGTTTCTAGACTAGTATGTGTAATCGATAGCAATAAATAAAGCAGAAACATGTGCCACTGCCACGAATAACGATTCACAATAGCATTGTAGACTGTAGAGATCGTATTACACAAAGCCATGCCACATTGTCTGATTGTCATGTGCTTGTAGTTTTAATATACTAGGCAACAGACAACTAGGTAAAATAATACAGTTGTCAGTATTGACAGTATTATAAAGTGTCTGATTAATATTATAAAGTGTCTGATTAATATAGAGGCATAAAGCCATAAAAAATATAAACAAACTGAAACTGCATGTATTAAGCCACAGTATTTATGTAAATTGATTGAAATATTATGTAAATTTCGTCTGTTTATTATACGCGTATGGCGTACCCACCGGCGATTTTATACGGACAGATGCTCAATCTACAACAGCTAAATGTTATATCTAGTTAAATGGAATATATTTACCTTAAGGCAGTACAAATCTTTTTGTTTTCTCTCGAGCGTACTTCGGGATGTAAGATTCCACACCAAAATTGTGTGCGAGGAAGAAACTTGTGTTGTTCACAGCGCTCAATAAGTCCTCAATAGAACGCTTGGGTACACCGTCTATTCACTTATTTAGATCAGCTTCAATATCGTCTTTCTCTAAAGCAGCCGTTAAGGTCTCGTAAATACTGACAGACATGGCTAGCATTACTTCAGAACTTCTGATAAATTTTCCAATTGACTTTGATTGAACCTTTGTGATCAAGTAGCGATCAGAAAGGGGCAGAAACACAGCCAGAAACGTCATAGACCTTTCCATGCATACTATAGCATGATCGATCAGAAAAATCCAGGAATTCAGAATTTTTTTGAATTAGCCAATCGCATAGCCTGTATTCTAGCCTCTGATCACCAAAGCGATCAGAACTCCCCACAGATCGCGCAAAAATCGAAATAGCCAAATCAGATGGCTGGAATCTGACACAAAGCGTGCAAAACTCAGGCGCAAGACTGCTTTTCTGCGCGTTCATGTTTGAAGGCCTTGCTACTGGATGATATTTCAGAATCTGGACTGTTAACTTTCAATACAATACACTGCGCGAAGTTTGATAACTGGACTGCTATTTTATTTAACAATTTTCTAGCTGGGCATTTTTACCTTAGTCGCGTGATCGCTTCGATCACCCCTAGATCCGCCTCTGGTATATATCCTACTCTGTGTTAAATAAACGCAGAAATTTGAGTGTAACAAGGCAAATACTAATGCAATATTTTATGATCAATTACCTGTATTGTAAATTGCACCATTCCTTGCTTTTCCAGTCGGTCGATATGTTTTTATCTGATACTGTAGACTTCTCTTGTTTGATTGCGAAGAGTGTTGGCCAGTATAACGCTCAAAAACGACATATTTTCAGCTAACATAACACGCACACAATATAATTCTCTCTTGTAGTTTTGGTGCTACCCATCTAAAGACGTCACAAAGTTTGAGAAAATTTTGGGAAAATATTTTCCAAGATGGCGGCAAAACACAAAGTTTGCATGCATTTTTCTCATATACTAAAATGGTCGAGAAGGAAATTATAATATTTTCATAGTTTTCATCATTCTTGTATTGATCTCTGAACAAAAGCATTTATGTTAGAAAGCATAATGTCAATGTAATCAGGAGGCTGGGTGGGGATTTTGTAATTAGATTGTTTGTAATTAGCAAAATGTTTGTAAAAATTTTGTTTAAAATTAACTCTTAATGGGTAAAACCAAAATGTTTAAGTATTTTAACTGATAACATCTTAACCTTCTATGAAAACTACATTTGATGACAGCTATGTAGTTGGACTGTTGTTTTGAACAGAGTTACAGAAATGCAATTCAATATCTCCTGAGAACATTAGCTTCCTTTGATATCGTTCATTGGCAATATTACCTGCAATGTTTTGACTATTACACAATGTTATACAATGATTGTTTTACTGTATAAATGTTTTTGTGACAAATGGCTTAGAATATCCATATGAATTATAATTATAAAATAACATGTATATAACATGTGCTCTGATCAGGCCATCCAAACACGGAAGACTATTGTGTTGTTGTTGTTTTATAAAACAATTACTTTATGGTTTCCGTGTTTGGATGGTCTGATCCGAACACTTGGAAATGTTGCTTGAGTTAAGAAAAGCTCACAACATTCCCACATGTTTGGATCAGGCCATCCAAACACAGAACCATAAAGTAATGGCATAATAAATGCACAAATTTGGTATTTAAATATGTACTATTTGACATACCAGATGAGGATAAGTTGCCATCTTGATAGATGAGAATTTCACAAGAGAATAGGGAGAAAACAAGACAGTCAATTTAAGATAAAATCAAGATATTTCTGAAGCCAAAATTGGCCAACACAATATAAACACCTGAATAACTAATCTTGGTACAGGCTAACCCATGCCCGTTCGCAGTGCTATAGGCACTTTAATAATAATCACCTCTAGAATGTCAATCTTGATGATCTTAGCTTTAATTTCACTTGCAGAAACTATAGTCGGATACCCAGTGAAAAAGGGGTATACATAAAGTGCGAGCCAGCGAGCCATGCCGATTTTGTGAGGCACCACAGATCGGTGCGAGTCACACGATGTGTGCGAGCCATGCGATGTGTGCAATAAATAAATGTAAGAAATTGGTCATGACCAAATGGTACTTCTTAATATCTACAGGACATAATAAACAACTTGCGTGCTAGACTTATTTGAGATGTAAGTAAAAAAGTAACTTCCCGTAAAGAACTTGTTAAAACCAGTGAAAATGCAAAGTTTGGTTAGTGCGAATTGTTGTAGAATACGGAAGGTGTAGCCTTGCGGGGTTTGCATGCATGTTTTGTATATGTTACAATGTTGTATTTGCCAAAAATGCTAACAATTTCCGCACGTAATACAAACATATGCAAGGCTTGCAAACTTTGCAGGACTGTGTTTACCAGGGTTTGCAACATTTTGCAGCCGAATTTTGCGATTTTGCTATTTTCATTATGTTCGTTTTAGCTGTGGTATTTGATTCCCTTCTCTTTCCTTGGGTTAAAATTTGGTCTAACATGCAGGTTGTCCATTAGATCTTAAAACACCTTATAATTTGTAATTGAGTTATTTGAGTTATAAAATTCCTGTAATTGAAATTGGGTTCTTGATTATGTTTATATTTCGTTTCTGAAGTTTGTCTATTATTTTACTAATATAGTAATATACAGTCTTACATTTCACTCGTTAACCATTTTAAATAATTTTAAATATGATTCGCATGGCTCGAACCTTGGCTCGCATGGCTCGAACCTTGGCTCGCGTGGCTTGCACTCTGGCGCATGGCTCGCACCTTGGCTTGCATGGCTCGCACACTGGCGCATGGCTCGCACCCTGGCTCGCACAATATTGAAACTTGTGAAAAAGATATGGATAGACTAATGCAACGATACTGATAATAATTTATCCTTCAATTTAGATGCCATGATCTGTAATTATTATCTTCCAAATGACATTTCAACTAATTATATTCACCACAATCAATTTTCAATATTAAATCTAAATGTAATTAAGAAACATATCAAATAAGGTTGATTTGTTCAAACATTTAATAAAATTGATAAATAAACCTTTTCCTGTAATAGGCTTAACAGAAACATATCTAAATGACCAAAACTGTAAAGATTTTTTTACATTGCACGATTATCAATTTGTTAGCATGAACAGAACTAAGAGAATCATGGTGGGGTAGGAATGTATATATTAAATACACTTAATTGTAAACAGCGACCAGATCTTGACTTAAATGACGATGGAATAATTGAATGTTTATTTATAGAAATAATAAATCTTATCCAAGATAGGTAAAACAAACAAAAAAGCATATCTCATGAGAGAGTTTAATATCAAGCTTTTAAAATATGAAAGCTGGGAATATTCTAACAGGTTCAGCGAACAACTTTTTAGTTCATCATTCCTGCCTTAATTACAAGGCCAACTTTAGGATTACCCAACATGCAGCTACTTTGATTGATAATATTTTTACCAATGATTTTGAGTGGGTCATACTAATTACTGTCAAAACCTGACAAAAAGCTGTCAAAAAGCGGTCAAGATACAAGCATTGAAAAATCAAATAACAAGAGTCAAAAATCAAATATCCCTAAAATCTTAACTTAATTAGTAATATAATGCTTTGTGGTCATGATTTGTTTCATATCTTTTTATTGTGTTTTAAAAATTCAAACAATTGAATCAAGGTTGCATTTTGTACTATAGTCTATACTTCTGTATACAGCTATTTCAATTAAAGTTGTCCATGAGCAAAGCGGAAAAGTTGAATACAAGCGCATTTAAAAGCCTCCGGGGAATCGCATTGAAAATTCATTAATTTGTTAGCGATTCCCAGCAGCCTTACGTGCTCGTATTCAACTTTTCCGCTTTGCTTGTGGACAACCTTAATTGAAATAGCTGTATATGTATGTGGTTATATGTATTTTAACCTACAATCCTGGTCAAATATGTTGGCGCACTTGACACTGTGCGAAATTTGACTCGCACTTCAATAACAAGCATAGCAACCCCCCTTTGCCCCATTCAATGTTGTGTGTTAGACGTCTATGGTGGCCGAGGACTGCCATGAAGTTTTTACATAATAATTTTTTATATATAAAAAACAAAACAATAAAGTAAAAGTATATTATAATTTTAAAGGAAATTAATGTGTAGTAAAAATAAAATGTAATGAAAAATAAAATGCAAACAAAAATGAAATGAAAACAAATTCAAAACGAAATTCAATGGCAGCGCTTGTCTTACATGGCCCATTGCTGTCATATACCACAATGCATTGCGCATCAACAGTACTTCCATCTTCAATTTCCCTCCGAAAATTTGGTGCAAAGTGCAGCAATCGAAGCAAAGTGGAAACATCCATTCTTTCAAATTGGCTGTTCAAGCGTGGAAAAAATTTACCACAAATAAGCCAAACAGTGGAAACGCAACCATTTTAAAGAAAGGTGAGCTCGTCGTTAAGAGATTGAGTTCTGATGTACAGGGAAAGGCCCAGAAGTATGCAAGAGTAGGACCACACAAGTTCGTTTCGTTTCCCCACGAGGCTGTCACAGTCAAGAATCTCAAAGAAGCTTGTCACAAGCATTTTAAATCAAGAATCAGTGATGATATGGTGTGCGATATCCTAGCAGGAGATCAAGGACCATCATGTTCTTCTGTGGAGCAGCTCCAATGTCATTCCCCAGCTCCATCCCCAGCTCCAATGTTATTCATGTACGTTTTGTGGAAGCCAGTCATGAAGACCCCACCCCCTCCAGTCATGATTCTTGCTCCTGGGAAGTGGATACTGTCAGCAGCTGTCCAACCGAGGTACGTCATAGAAAGAAAAGACCACAACCACTGGAGGAAACAGCCTCGCTCCCAAACCCAAAATATAGTGCCAAGGAAACATTGTACCCAAAAAGTCTGTTCTGGAAATGCTGAAGCTGGGAATAGTCATAAAAGGTACGTCGACTTCTTTTGATTTGTACGAGTTCACCATCCAGACAATGACCTGGACCACTAACACACTGGGAAATTAATAGCATTTATTTGCACCACACGAAATCGAGGCTGACCTGCATAATTTAGGTTTCAAATTTCAATATGGCGGTCAGAACTATTAGGCGTGATATTTTAGAAAGTCTTTCTGCTGAGATTGACGCTTTGTTCAAACAAGTTGAGCTTAAATACTGGGGATTTCTACCGTGGGATGCAATTTCAGAAAAGCTGGCAGTCCAAGACTTTTTTCGTGAGCTTTCTCATGGGAAGAAAGAGGCTATTATTGCGTATTCTAACAAGTATTCACCCGAAGAGAAGCTTGCAGCTTCGTGTTTACACGACATGGCTTGTTCTGAGCTTACGTTCTGGGCAAAATCTATTAGTCGTAGGCTGTATTTCACAGCCAGGCATTCCCATCCTTGGGTAGTGGAATTCAGCTCAAGATTACAAACGCTGGTTTTTGAACATATTATTAAAACCCTGACATGTTCTTCCTCGTTTGCTGTAAATATTCACCTGAAATGTACAGCCAAAGAAAGGAAAGTGAAAGAGCGCACCGTTGAAATTAGTAACTACAGAAAACTCTGTCAATTATTTGCTGTCGCTGGTAATTGTGAAACAAGTTTAAAGAAAGATGTATCTGGAAAGGGTCGTATTAATGTTATTGTCAATGACAGTAAACCATTTGTTGTGACTTACAATGAACAAAAAGAAACTGTGACAGTTATGTGTCACTATGGAAGCTGGAATACAGATGGGTTACCACAATTTATTTAACATTCATATTTATACGGCAACAGAAATGTATTAACACTGTAGACAATTTATACAAATTTCAGTTTGTCAATATTAGAAGGTGTGATAAAGAACAAAACCTTCCTGCTTTATTTGTTAAAGTTCCAAATATGAAGTTTATTGAATGTTTTAATTGGCATTTTGTGCAAACAAATAATATTTTATAATTATAACTAGCAGTCATACCTTGTTTGGCTTGGTTGTTGACTGTTAAGAAGCAAATGTCTTCACTTGACCAGTAAAATCGTTTGGCGATAGACAGAAGTTAATGTGAATCAGTGTTCTATTTACTCTCTATTAACGTTGGACAATTTGCCTCATCAAGGGGGGACCTGGCATATGATGCAAGATTTAGAGTGTATTATTAGGTATATACTCGAATAACAGTGTTACGCTTTCTTTATTTAGGGATAGGGGAAGGGGTGAGCAGAGGTTGGGTAGGAGTAGGGGGGGGGGTAGATCAGGGGTAGGGTGTGTAACACAATGTAGTGCTCTTAGACTGTGTAACGCTGTTTAACACTGTCTAACACTTGTAACAGTGTTACAACTGAGTGCCATAATATAGTCACTCTAAATCTTGCATGGTATAATCTTAATGGTTAATATGTTACCACGGGCACAACTAACCTTCTACTGCCTATTCTTTAATACAAAAATTTCTTTTGGCATTTTTGTCTGTTCCTAAGTCATTTTGGTAATACGGCTATTGATGTAAAAACACAAAGCAGCAATAAGAAAGATATTTTATTTCAACTTTATAATAAATATATAATAAATACAAGGCTACAATCAGCTTTAATATAATAAGTTAACAACAAGGTTATTTCTTGAAACAAATAAATAATTGATAAACATTTTATAACCAGAGGATATTGTTT
>CACRXK020007097.1:1389-23589 GCA_902702795.2 Paramuricea clavata
CAATACCCTTTGGGGCTGTCAATTTCCCATTTGTAATACAAAATGACTGAAAAACGGCAAACTTCGCAAGGCTATATTATCCGCATTTTACAACATTTCGCAACGAAACTTTGGAATATTACTAATTTTGTGATGCTCTTTCAAGCTGTGATGAAAGTTTTGTCTATAGACTTGTTTAGATCAAAATTTAGTCTATAATGCAAATGGTCCATTGGGGCAGGCATTTGACAGGACGTCTAGGTAGCACCAGTGAACTGTAAATAACCTGGAACGATAACTCAAGTAAACATGCCCATACTTGCCCGAAGCCAAGATGGCGGCCAGTAATGCGTGTTTTTTGCGTGGGTTTGTCACGAAGTGTCGGTCGGCAGAGAACGCATGGTAATGGCGCGATTTTATTTTATATTGAAAGACCGACAAATTTGGGGTTTTTTATTTCAATTATATAAGATATTTGCATTCTTTTGACAGCAATTATAATACGAAATATATTTCTTGGTAATAAGATACAATCAATCGTGTATTAAAGTTATTTTACAAGGATATCAAGCGGCATCGTTTAAATATTGGTGACTTCAATAAAAAAAGTCGAACGTTCCAACAGCGACGAATTGCTTCAGTTTCAATTATATTTGTGGACTCCAGTCGACGAATAATTGATTACAAGATAAGTATTGAATTATTTTTACTTTTTTCATGATAACTATTGGTTTTTAAACAAGATCAACTTGTTTAAACGAGGCCTGTCATGTACTGGGTATTCCATTCTCAATTCTGCACAACAGACTCGCTGCAGTGCTTGCCGTACTGTGAAGTGTAAAACAGTAAAGGAATCGCTCGTGACTCATGAAGAAAACGTGATAGAATTAGTTTATAAAAAGTAAATATCTGCTTTTAATAAAACTAACTAGTTAAGTAAGTGGTACATCTTAATTATAGTATTTTCTCACGATTTCAATGACATAATTTTCGACCAGATGACAAAACTTTCACACATATTTATGACTATTTTATATCACACCGATTTTATGATGAACTCTTCTTGCAGTCTGTCAATAAATTGTGCCATGTTCCCTATCTTCTTACATCTTTGCAATTGCTGCTGTAAGTTTTTAATTTTATGTTTTAATTGTTTTTTAGAAATTTCTTGATCTTGAAGTGAATTATTGATTGCCTGCAGTGGTGTCTGTTGTATTAGTTTTTGCCGTTTTCCATAGCAGTGATTATGATATCACACAATAGGAAGGTATAGCAGAAGTGTATCTTGAGTTGGTGCCTTTGATGTTTTTGTCTACTGAAATTTTAACTTGCTCACACCAATCCACGCCATCCTGGCTAAAACAGCCGGTAAAGTACAAAGTACCAGTTGTACTTGCCAGGATGGCAAATGATGGCGTAATATTGGTGTCAGCTGTGTTGTCAGGCTTATCGCTCATGTGCATTGAAAAACACGGACAGATTTTTGCTTGAGTTACACTTCTGCTATTAATACCTTCCTGTATTATGTGATGATATTGTTGTTGACAATAGCAGGGTTGGTAAGTTAGATGAATAATTAGGCCAAATCATCACTGGTGCACTATTAGAACACAAAGGCCTAGTGTGACGGTGTTTGGCCTAGTTATTCAGCAAACCTACCAACCCTGGACAATAGTTGCTCATGTGACATAATTGGATGTTTATGGCCTTGATGGGTTGAACTTCCTTCAGGCATTTTCTGTTGGCTTCTAGCCTCTTTTGGTATGCTTTGCAGTTTGAATTCCAATTTGAATACTGATGGTACAGCATTTTTTTTTGCCTGCACGACCCTGTTGAGGATGGTGTAGTCAGGGGTGGATGTATAGGGGGGTGCACAAGGGTGTGACCCCTGTTGACCAAGGTCAACAGGGGTGCAAAAAAATCAAATTTGTACCCATTGTCATGAATATGTACCCATTGTCATAGTAGTGTTTACTATTGAAATGTAAATAAATTGAATATTAATAAATATTTTAAAGTTTCAATTGTTTTGTAATTTCTTACCTGTGGAATGCAGTATATGTTTTGCTTTCATTTTCCTGACGCAAGTTTTGTTTTCATAAACGACACAAGTAACTGGCATTTATTATTCTAGTCAATAACAAACTAATTTTGCAGTTTAAACTTTTTTTCCAACTTTGTTTATTACAAAAATGTTAAAAAATAACAAATTACTTGCGCTCTGCCAGCCAGATATGGACTGGGGCGATATGAAAAACACTCATTTTCCCCCGAAGATTTTTTACATGTTTAATCTGATTTTAACTTTAAAACAGTAAGTTTCTGGATGCTCGGAAATGAATTTCTAACAGTATCTAAGCTTTTCTCAAATAACTGACGCCAAAATGTCTCCGAACCCTTTCTGGAAAGTCTACTAACACAGAAAAACTAAAAATTTTCGCGCGGTTTTCTCGTGTTGTTCGTCTTGTACGTGTGATATTTCTGTTGTTTGGTAACCATTTTTTATTTTAAGCACATTTATTTAAAGTTCTTTTGTCTTAGTTTAATATAAGGAGGAGTTGGCAAGTGCTTAACAAAAAGAAAAGGGCAAAATTTATCGATTTTCAAAAAAAATTTTTGACGCCATTTTGTAAAAAAGGACTGGGGCAACCTGCAAACTCATCACTCATGAGTGGCTTCAAAGATGGCGGCGGAGTTATCGTTCCAGGTTATTTACAGTTCACTGGTGGGCATAGCCTGGAGAACATCCTCGGTCCCAGGGCCTCACGGCTGACACTGCGTTGCCGGAGGCCCTGGCGAAAACCAAAACGAGAAGTGATTTGATTGGTCGCATGAAAACAATGGAATGCGGAAATTGAACACGAACTTTTACTAATAAATATGGCTGACTATAGGAGTTGATAGGAGTGTATTAACTGTTCAAAGAAGACGGAGAGTCGTTTTGGTCGTTGAAATCTGCTGTCTATCAATGGAAATTTTATTTTTAATATAAAAAATGTTGGATGTTGTGTCACAATGTATTAAAAAGCTGCACAAAATTGGACATTGGATTATTTAAAGATTGAAATCGCCGAAGCCGAAGGGACATTTTATAGTTTTATATACGAGATTTAATTATATACAGAGTATAAACAAAGACAGGCGAAAGGCTATGCGAGAAAGACTGTACCGTTAATTGTACAAATCTACAAGAATTGTGAGTGATGTCTTGAATCTTTCAATTACAAATGAGAAAATCCTGATCGTGAATGAGTGTCTGTGTAGTTGTTCAATGCAAGGGGGGTCCATGCCATACATAATATATTAAATATTGTATATTATAAAATATAAATTATTTTATAATATACTATATTTAATAGACATACTTTATTGATTTTATATCAATTTCATCAAAGGCTCTTAATTTATGTAAAAATATTGTATTTTATATTAAATGTATTTAATAATGACAAATTGTATTTTAATACTATTTAATAATGACAAAGCGATTAATATAATGGCTGGAAATGTTAGTTCTTCCACCTTGTTTTGCCTTAAATTTCATGCAATATATAGCTTAATTTATAGGCTATCAATGTTTTTTTACAGTTGACAAATTATATTTTTAATACTGCAACTTTGCTACACTGGTGATGAGCCTCCTAATTTTATGCTGTATACTAACTTCTGAATTTCTTACATGCAGTTGACATAATTTTTATAAATTATAGTGCTAGATTTCAAGGTTTAATTAGTCACCATAGGCACAGGAGGAAAGTTTTGAAATTTAAAATTGAGGAGCACTTCATGTCAACGGCACCAAATTTATAATTTGTAAACTTTTGAAGAGAAATTGGGCAAGGCAAAGGCAGTGCAAGGATCAGGTATGGGGGAGTGGGGGGGGGGCTGTAGCTCCCCTATGTGGAAATTCTAGCCCCTCCCCAATCAGGGAAGTGGAATGTACTGGGAAAAATTATATTTTGTAATGACCCTGTTTTGTAGTGCTGGTAAATGCACTGTTACAGACAATAAATTCTGCACCATTTCATGAGAGCCAAAAAATTCAACATTTTCATGTATGAGCATAAGTTGAACATACAAAACAATAATTTTACTGTTTGAAAGATTATAGCCCCCTGTTGGAAACCTGATATTGCTTGTCGGGGAACCTGATATTCCTTGTCGGGGACTTGATATTCCTTGTAGGGGAACTCCTGGAGCATCCGGCCTCCACACACAAGCACACTGGCACCCACACACCTCCATTTCCTACACCACTGCAATATTAAAGCACAGCATGGATGCACCATAAAGCTGTTATTTATTTTTTACAGTATCTTTATTAACACACCAAATTTTCATAGAGGAAATTGTAAGAATAAATCATTATTTATATCAATGACACAAAATTGTTTATTTTGTTCATGTAATTTCTTTCTTTCTCTGAGTTGATGAAAAATGCAACTTCTTTCTCTGAGTTGATGAAGAAACAAACTTCCCAACATACCAATCCTTTCATAGCAAGGCCTGAAATCCTTCCTAAAGTAGTAGTACAATGTTTATAAATTAAAACAATCTTTAGCCAAAAATTTTAGGCCAATCATAATTTAACAGCAACATGGATAATTTTATGATTGAAAATGGCTGGCAAGAAAATACATATTTCAAGTCATATATATGTATTAAACTGAATATGATACTAGCTTGTAGTATGCAGTCACACATGATACCTTACAGGTAGTTGTATATCCTACAAACAATCGTTATCTGGGGATACCAAGATTAAGGTGGGGGGAAGGGCGAGGGTGGGTGGGTGGGATGCACATAATATTTCAGGTTTTTATGCTCATTGTCTCTGTCTAAATGCCACATTTTACATGTGCCAAATCTAATGTGAATTTACATAGTTTGACTCAAATAATAAAGTTTGACTCAAATTATAAAGTTTGACATTTTGATTTAAATGTTGAATTTATGTACATACCGGTACGTAGTAAACATATGTAACTTATACATTTGTCCAAAGTGGCAAAGTAATTACTTTGCAGTTATACCCACTCTCCCCTTGATGAGCAAAATTGTCTGACATTAGACAGTAAGATAGTAAAGTACAATAGATAATCTGATTAACCCATTGAGCAGTAGCACTTTCACATTGACCAGTACAATCAATCATCTGGCATGTTAAGCTAAGTAAAATAATTTGGTGGCACTTAAAAGGTTGAACAAACTTTTCTAGACTTGGCACATGTAAAATGCAGCGTTTAGACCGGACGTATTAAACAGAATATATGTTGTCTGTATGTGTACAGTCTTGCAGATAACCATTAATATAGCAAAGAAAGAATATTGAGAAACAACCAAATATATCAGTATCACACTCACCAGATTGTGCTTCGTCCACAACAATCGCTTTTAAATTGTCTGTATATTTCGTCGATTATAATAAAAATTCAAAAACTTTCATGTTCTCCAATTGATTGCTGTCCGTATACAATGATTCTCCCAAACTACACATTGTATCCTTCGATTCATCAACTTGAACAGCTTTCATAATTGAAACATTTACATGATCCTTTAGTTTACTGATTTGGTCAATCATTAAAACAATTAATGGTGAAATAACCAGATCAAATTAATGTTTATCTTGCATGTAAAACACTATTTCTTTCGAGAAATTCTCAAAGTTCACTCCTTGCAAAAAAAAGATGCAGAGTCAGCATTTTATTACGTTTACTTCCGGCAAACTACAAGATTTTTGAAGTTCCGGTTTTGGTTTTCGCCAGGGCCTCCGGCAACGCAGTGTCAGCCGTGAGGCCCTGGGACCGAGGATGAAAGATACTGGGAAAAGTTGGTAAGGATACCAAAAGTCAAGTTGCTTCACTTGCTTGTATAATATACAAAGACTTATACTCAGTCTTTGTTTTCCTCATGACTTTAATATATCTAAAGATATATCTTAATTTTAGACGATATATGCGAACTATTTTTATTTTTGGCATCGGAGTGTTATTAATAATACAACAAGATGAATCTTCAATTGTCCAATTTTATAGGATGCTTTCCTGTATCAACGGCTATTGGTGATATAGCTAGTGGCAAATCGACGGCGCTGCACGTTATCAGCAAAATGATGGGTATGCACATGGTCTCGCAGTCCTCGGGAGAATTTGTTGCCTCCGATCTTTCCAAGAGAACCATTCCATTGAGCTGGGACGATCCCACGCATCCAAGCCTCTTGCGTCAACCATTTGTCTCTGCCTTCAATGGGCTCGGGAGTCAGACAAAATTACGAGGAAATGAAATACCACTCACTTCGTTCCTATTGACAATCAATTTCAAGATGGATGACGACATGAGGTAAAATAATATATGACATGTTGCTATAAAGAACTGATAGACAGAAAATTTCATTAGAAAACTCTTACAATTGAGCGACCCCAGTTAGCTGTAAATAGCTAAATACTTTGGACACTAAAACAAAGTTATTCATCCATCCATTCATTCGTTTATCCATCCATTCATTCATACCAAACAACGTTTCTTAGCAAACACATGCCAGTTTGAACAATTGGTGTCCATAATTGTTATATCAACAATCTAAATTTACTCAACCATATTCATAGATCCTTTGAGCGGACGACTCCAATATGGTTTAACAAGTTGGTACCAGCGGACTCCAATATGGTTTAACAAGTTGGACGGTCAACGTGTGATGTTTGAGATGGCCACAACAAACTGTGTTTTAGACATAATACGCTTTTCTGTAAGCATAAATGACGCGAGCCTTTCGGAGCACACAAACTTCTTCAAACGCAAGCTTGCAGGTCTTTCGCCTCGTCTTCCTGATATTTACTCTATCTACAGGCTCTTTGCCTTTGAGGTACGCAACAATGGCTGTTATTAATTAAATTAATACTGTTTGTTAATATATCCGAGGTTTTCTCCTTATATGTCTTCTCCTAATAAAATTATAGGTTAATAAAAATGTTATTTTTTAAATTTGAACAGCCGATTCACACGTAGCCTGAATTTCAGACGTCCATTGTTAATATGTCCAATCCACATGTTGCTGCCTCTAAACTTTCAGGAAATCGATTTTTTAAGGATTGTTTCTAACTTTTTTTTTTTATTGTTAACTTCCACAACGTTTACGTACCCTGACACCTGTGGTAGATTATATATGCTCACCTCTGCACAGGATAGTGATCCAAATCTTGTGAGATGAGATCATGAGAGGGCATAACATTTAATTCTAAAACGACCGAGGAACATAACCAGAGATCTTTTATACAAATATGACGTATTTATGGGCTGCCGTGAGAGGGCCACGAGTTTCATGAGCCTTCCAAATGTAGCCTAATTGTCTAAAAACCTTCGCTTATAGATTGTGAAACTTGTGGACGACAGCAGCATCGTCAGTACAATGGAAGTTGACAACTACCTCAACACAGATTTTCTGCCCTTCATACGGTCAATGTATGCTGAGAGTGCCAAAGCGCTCACCTCATTTGAAGAATTCTTCAATTTGCTTCTTCAAGCAATTATAAAATGTGGCTATAAAAAGGACAAGGTACATACAATTTTAATTTATTTTGGTAATGTAGAAATAAAAACGAGAAAATATTGTTTCGTTACCTTTCGTACCCAGAGCCAAAGAATAATTATCGGGAGATGTTGACCAATCACGAACGAGAATATGGTTTAAATATTATAATAATTAACAATTATTGGAATTATCAAGGTAGAGGTAAGCAGCCTAGCCGAAGCTGATAACGCTCAACGAGACCGTGATAATTTTGCATATCATGACAAAAACCGAATTCAATTATTGTTCTGGTATTATACATTTGTTTGTGTTAAATAGATACCGCTTTCTAATCATCGCAGGCTCATTTGCAGCTAACTCAGTTATCTGCAGATAAATTAATTTTCTGTAGGTTGCGTGATTTAACTGCAAGCTCTTAGCCAATCAAATTGCTTTTACCAACTACAATGTATAATAATAACATTTATATGCTCTTTGCCTTTAGTTGTCAAAGTGGATTAAACCTGTGGTGCATGGCAGGAAGGAGAAAATAGACTACCTCATGTTGATCATCCAAAACACTACCTCCACCATAGAGAACGCAGGCTTTCAAAGAATTAGCGATAAGAACATTCGCGATTTGGCAAAGGGGATGCAACATGCAAATGTAAACCACAAGGCCAGTTTTGCTGGTATGACCGGAAAGGTGTCCTGTGTGAAGGTTGCTAGGCACATTCTTCCATTCTTCTTGACGAACTTGATGAAAGTAAGTTTTGATAAAGACCTTCATACCCATTTTATTTGTTCATTGAGTTTTTCATGACAAAAAATTACCTTGCTAGGTATCACTTTTTTAGACACATTTCAATGGTTAACCCTAGCTCATAACACATGGAAACGTTCTTATATTGGCGTACAATCGGACAAATTATTGGACACTTGAATACATATGTACAAAATAATGTCTCAACGACGAGAAATGTGAAAATTGTTTTCACAAATTAAAACATCTCATAGTACTGCTTACTAAATTGATTTTTAATCTTTTCTTTTCACTATAGCCTATATATTAGGGTAAACGTTTAAGAACTCAATGTCATATTTACTGCACATCTTTTCTAGTATTTGGATTGGTTGATAAAGATGATACGGAAGACGTCGATGATGATGATGAACGAGTAAGCCTTGACCAAACACATGAATGTTTGAGGTGTGCTGATCTCCAAGAAGAAATCAGAATTACGGATGAAAAAGTAGAGGCCAAGGCAAAAGAAACTGAAGATGTCCATGAGCAACAAATTTTGGAAATCAAAAGGAGACACGAAGAAGAGCTTGAAAGTTTTTAAAGAGAGAAAACGCAGCTCTATCTAGAAGAATTTTGCAATTACAAAATGACGCGAGAGAAATGAGGAGACAAATTGACTTCCTTTCTGGCGTCGTGCGCGAGGCAGAAAAGAGAACGGCTGTACCAAGACAAACAGATAAGCCAACAAAGCCGAGTGATGGAACATCTGTGACAAAATCTGTTGCCAGGTTAATCGGTGAGTTTATCATAAACATTTTTTTTTTAATTGTAATTACAATGTGCGCCCAATTAGTACTGTATGTGAGTGGTATTTCATTTCCTCGCAATTTTGTCTGACTCCCGAGCCCATTGAAGGCAGAGACTAATGGTTGACGCAAGAGGCTTGGATGCGTGGGATCGTCCCAGCTCAATGGAATGGTTCTCTTGGAAAGATCGGAGGCAACAAATTCTCCCGAGGACTGCGAGACCATGTGCATACCCATCATTTTGCTGATAACGTGCAGCGCCGTTATAACACATCTTGTTTATTTGCTTGTGATAGAATCTGCAGTCGACAATGAAGGAAAACAGTTAGATCTTAACGACTCAGGTGGGTTCAAATTTTCACACAAAATCACTATTTATATAATTATATAGTAAAACGAGATGAACCAGATCTCGATTCTGTGTTCAGAGTGCGCATGGCGAAAGCTCGCCTAATAATATATAATTGGAAGAAAAAGCATGGTGAATGGAGTTTGGCAAAAAGTGCATTACTGAAGCTAAATCTCAATGAAACTTTTCTGTCAATGGAATAATAAGTGTTAAAATTTTAGCATTGCGAAATGTTGCAGATTCGCCGAATTCGGAATTATCAAATAGTATGGCTTATGCCTATGGGTAAAGTCAGATAACATTATTCATCCATAAAGACCGTTTTATTTTTCTGTCTACTAATAACATACAATTTCATTTTTTAGGTTTAGGACATGAACTGGACGATGAAAATACTTCAAGGGGTAAGAAAGAACATCTGTTTTTGTGATCAACATGACTTGTATTTCATAAAAATTATACCTGCGTTCTACCTTGGTTAAACAATGGTATTGAACGCTCTGAATCAAAAGGAGTAAAGCCAATCCATATAAAGTACCTTTATATGTTACACAATACACACTATATTATTTTTGTAATCGTGTTTTCATATACTAGGTCTTTATATGATATAAGCTGGTCTTAAGGGCGAAAAATTTAACACACGATCTTTGTTAATTGAGCCGTGCATTTTTGGACTTGTCTAATGTAAACTCTATGGCTATGCATTGTACTTATATCTTAATGATTAAAAAAGCAAAACACAATAGTAACAGCAAATTAAATTTATCTAAAAATAGTGATTCATTTGTGAATTTGAAATGTCATATCAAATTTCTCATGGACATGGGATTTGACATATTATGTAATTTACGTGTTTCTATATATAGCTTGTACATCGTCAGCTCCCAAAAAGAGGTCTTCAGACACTCCACATCTCAACCACAATGTATGTAACGTTTGCAATAAAAAGACAAGAAAAAGAAGTATGGTTAGGGCCTGCAAATGTCATCAGTGGCAACACTGTTCGTGTGCTGGCGTGCCGTACCAAAAAGCAATAGCCATGCAAGGATCATTTTGTTGCAAAGACTGTAGATAATTGTAGTTTCAAATTTAATTTCAAAAATATTTTGTCATAGATATTTACTTGCACACAATGGGAATAGAAATAAGCACTCTATATTAATTACAATTATATATTAATATATATATATATATATTAATATATATTAATATATATATTAATATATATTAATATATCTATATATATTAATATATTAATATATATAGATATATTAATATATATAGATATATTAATATATATAGATATATTAATATATATATATATATATATATATATATATATTAATATATATATATATTAATATATATATATATATATATATATATATATATATATATTAATATATAAATGACAGTTGGCGAAACAACTCATTGGCGAAACGACCGGTTACCCTATGACTTCCCTGATTTTGATTTTGGAAGTACCGGTACTTTACATAACTTGTGGCATTTTTCTGTGTACTTGTTGCGATACTTTACCAAACGATGGAGAAAGAAAAACTGGTGCAAATGAGGCATAGCACAAACAATCTTTTTATAGCGACTAGCACATACAAAGGTTTGCTCGCAAGCCATTGTGTTGTAGTGTTCTGGGATCTTGTCATCGGCGTTGTATAATCGCTTACACTTCGGGTCCACATGATTTCTTAGGTGCAACCTATCAATCACCTTGGAAACCAGTTTCCACGCTTTATCAAGTGGTGAAGGGAAAGGTAAATCGTGTTTTGCCACCTATCAGACTATCGACGTGGCACATGTTATCATAAGCAAGACAAGTTGATAATATAGCTTCTCTGACTTGCTCTTCGTTTTTTCCATCATCCAGAAGCTTCTGTACAGCCACAAAATTAATACTGTGTAAGCTTGTGTGGGCGATTCTGACGTGAACAAATAGACATTTATACTTTATACATTATAGTACAGAATACAACAGTAGTCCAGTTTTAAGACTGTGAAAAAAGCACGAATAAGTTACGAACCTTGTTTCAGTGTATCACTATGTATTACATTTTAGTATTGTGATGTGATTTCATGAGGGTTTTATTACTATTATTTATTAACATAGCAGCACACGACGTTTGGCCTCGCATCAGTAAATTACACAAGGTAAATTACACAACACAATTCATGAGAGCGAGGCTCCCAGGCCAAATGACCTAATTATCGAAAGGGTGTATTTGATTGAGGGCATATAATCATTATTCATTGGTGAATAAAAGTAATATCCATCACTCAGTACTGTTGCCAGAAAACAGTTACATATTCCATACTTTCATGCAATACATCTTCGTCCAATGAGGTGCAATAATACATGAACTTTGACGGTTGGGATATATTGCAAACTGATGATTGTGACCTTCGAATGTAAGCCCACCCTGAGTACAAGTCCCCTACCGGTATAAGCCCACCATATTAACTAACATTCAGGCCATTCCATTCAGATTGATATTGTAATAAAGCCTTGTGTTGTGCTCCTGTCCTGGGCATGGGGATGTTTACAAAGAGTAGCCATAGCAGCCGATGGGTGATGAAGTATTAACATTACAATCCGGGGATGCAGGTATTCCGGGATTGTAACCCCAGGGATGGCTGATGGTAGGTGCATGATACCGTATGTAACAAATAGTGGTCTAACTTATTTTGTTATAAGCATTTCAATAACTGAAGTAGAAATTCCACAGTCCTTTGAAGGTAGTTTGAAATTACATTTTCATGTTTACAAATCAGGGTTTAATTTCCAGTACCTTTCATTTGGCATTTTGGCCTTATTCTAAAAATTGTCACCATGACTTTCACAGCAAAATTGAAAAATTCAAAATTATATGCAAAAATTCTTCCTTCCCTCAGACCTATAAGCATGTCACATATTACCTGTACAAAAGTTGCCAGTATTCTATATGTCCACCAGCACTTACAATAAAAAACATCCCCCGCGACCAACACTGCAAGCTTTTAAGACCTCCTGTGTCTTTGTTGCACAATATCTCGCTGTCTAGAGTGCTATCCTGTACAAAACCGGGGTTTTCAAGCAGAAAATCACTGGTACCTGAAAGAGTTAATTGAAATTGAAGATAACTGTCATGGTATCATGGAAATATTGCTAAAATATTATAAATAAACTTTATGTTAAAACTGACATACTGTATGTCAAGAGTTACACAGTTGAATTGAATTCATACACAGTCAATTAGACATGTGAATGGTGAAACCTACCCTGAAAAGTGGATGCATTGCATACATTCTCATCACTTGAGGTTTTTTTTCTACACTCCTCCAAACATTTGTCAATCTGTTCTACAGAGTCAAAGGAGTCTATATAATGTACACAAGTGCTGGTATAATAAATAATAAAAAAATTAATGCAGTTCATAATCATACATGCAATTAGCCAATCTGAAGTTGACGAGAGGACTGGGGACGAGTGTTAAGAAGTGCCCAAATTAAGAAATTAGTAAGTATAAAAATTTTGAATACGTTTAATGAATACCCTTCGAATAATAAGCTTTCAAAAATTGTGAAATTACTGATTAAAAGATTGTTTTTGGGACGCGCATCCTAAAAGCGAAAATTACAATACATCTCATAGTAAAGATCGCAATTTCGAAAGAATATTCGCACGAAGGAACTTCTTCAAACTTGGTATACTTACTCATTTTGAGGTGGTCTTTTTAGTGATTTGGTCCATTTCTTAATTTGGGCACTTTTTAACACTCTTCCCATGCATTAAGTCTCATATGTGTTCATGTAACTACCAGCAGTTGAGAACTGTGACAAATGTTCTAAGGCTATAATTCTGATATTCCTAAATTGTCATTGTATACAATTTAGCACGTTGTTTGGAAGTCCACTTATGTCATTCTCACGCTTTCAAATCAGAATGTATTGACATGTTTTGAAGAACTACAAAATAAAGTAAAAACATATAAATCAACTCTAATATCTGTGGCATTTTTGATAAAATATTATATCACAAAAATTCAAATTACACAACATGCTAAACTATGTAAATAATATTTATCTTTGTATATGGCTAAAAATATTGATTGTGCTTGGCAGAGTCAAAACTGTGACCCACGCCTTCATGATAATAGGAGTGTTAAGATCCTTAGTATCGTATTTACCTTGTTCTATGCCTTCTTTGGAAATGCCACAACTCTTCAGAAAAGGTCTCAATTCTGTTGGGTAGCCTTGTACTGTTGCCTCTTTGCAATGGGCTTCACAAAAGGCATGGCCACATCGTGGAGATAGTGGACAAATCTGAGGATAATTTATTTCCCCAAACTCGGGTAACTTGATGGGAACCTTCCACATACAATGTGCGTATCTCAGTTTCCAATTGCCATCAGCAACAAACAAATTTCCACACCCTGAAAATAGTAATTATTAGCAATTAACACATCAAATGGTAGCAGTCTCCCCTTGACAAGTTCATTTCGTCTGGTGTTAAACAGATTAAATAATAAATTAGGGTGCTGCCTCAGAGCAAATTGCTATTTAAATGGTTAAGTTGCATACATTCTAATTGCAGGGCAATAAGATACCTTGTAAAAGCTTGTTTTTAATTACTGTAATAGATCAAGTGGTGAGCCATAAATGAAAAAAGACGTATAATATAGATTCCTGAGGAACCTCACATTTAATTAAAACACTGTTTACAGCTACTCTATGAAGAGCTTGTAAAACCGGTTGGCCATTGTGTATACTTTGCATGTTTTTCATTTATATATAGCACCCACAGGATAACAAACTATAGAATGTTTCAATTATACAGTTTGATTACCATGTTTACAGAGTTACCATAGGTATACTCTGTTACTGTTAATTTTACCTTTGCTCTTGCAGTTGGCATAGCATACATGTGAATACAAACTATCACAACAATTTGAATCAATGTATTCCATGGCATGATCATTTGAACCACTTAATCCACCCATCTTCTGGTCTGCAAATTCCCATTTTTCACGCAAACCAATTTCCTGTAGCTCTTTCTCCACTTCTCGATACCAAAAACTTTTTGCAACAGCTTTGGCTGAAAGCTTTCCAGGTAACACACTCAAATTGCCTGAACAAAATATTATTTTAAATGAGCAATGGATGCACCAAATGGACTTGTTGCACGAACCCCATTATAATGGGCAAGACTCTTCAATTGTTGCCAATTTTACAAAGTAAAATAATAAAGTTGGGTGCATTGCAACTTAGGCTCAGGTCAAACATTGCTTTTTTATGCGTCAAACTTAATAGCTGTTTAAAGTGCTACACAAGAGGCGAGCAATGCTTGATTCAACAGAAAGGATTAGATATGAAGCGACAGGTCTTGTCACACTATGCAACTCTTAAAGGCACAGTTCAGCCTTTTTGAATGATGGTTTTTAAGGTGCATTTCAGTCCTTTTAATTGAAAAAACTAACTAGGAAAATCAATTAAGCATAATTCAAGATCAGTAAACTTCATGATTTTAACATTTTAAAACATTTTTATTGTTAAAAACATTGAGTTTGCTGATCTTGAATTATTTATAAATGATTTTCCTAGTTAGTTTTTTCAATCAAAATGGCTGAAATGCACCTTAAAAACCATCATTCAAAAGGCTGAACTGTGCCTCTAAGTGACAGCAATTTAAACAAACGTCACTCTTTTCATTCATGGAACGCAATGCATCAATTATTTTAATCTATGTTATATGTAATTTATTTTCACATATTTTATATATTAATGATTTTCATTGAGAGCAACACATTCCATTCAACATTTGATTTGAAACCACTACAAGTATGTTGCTCTAGTGTTATGTCAAAATTCCTGGGCCTTAATGGGCTAAAGCATTGTATCTGTATGTTGTTGTTCAGTTTTGGATGAGTTAGTTCAAATATACATCTAACAATACTTTGGTTATGATATATAAATAACTGGTACATTACCATTATTTTCATTACTGCACAGCTGCTCCTCCGTTTCACAAACTGTTGGAAGACCTAACGACAGCAATCACTTCTATTATTATTTTAAAATATCATTACCTAACCAACTGATTTTGCAACACAAAAAAAGTATAATTTTCTGCTAACACACTGCTGAGGGCCCAATTAATATAATGGGGAGGCATGTGTTGGACAAGCACATTTTGTTGTTGCATCCACGATTGCTTGACATGTTCCTGCCTGACCACCTTAGCATGTTGTTGGGTACATAGTAGTTCAAATATGCATGTTTCTTTTAAAACTTGGCATAGGCATCGAAAGATCGATAAGTGGGGGGGACCATATTCATATATTCGTATTCACAGACCTTAAAAACAATTGATTTCAAAAGAAATATGGTCCCCCCCCCCACTTATTGATCTTTCGATGCCTATGAAACTTGGTATCATCAGCTTGTTGTGCATTTTAGATCAATATTGTAATTGTTAATTACATAATTATTGTATTATGTAAAATTTAGCTGTGTTGGCTAATAATTGTCAAGCTTGCGGCGGACGGTTGCACAAGTGAGAATTCTTAATTTTTGGTGCTGCCTTAAACTTACATAAAGAGCGACTCTATTATATTTCTCACAATTGATTAGACTGTAATTAATAGACTGCTTCACACAATTGACATCAGCTAGAGACACACAATAAGCATAAAAATCACATGCTTTTGTATTAATGATTAATTCCACCAAAATCAAAATAGTTTAAAATTGATCTGTTTAAGGTCATAATCAATATCCTACAATGTATCTTCTATATGTTGCAGTGATGCTAACATACCATGTGTGACTTCACAAAACTTTTGAATGTTTTCTGCATTTACATCATTGTATGCCTCAGAAAAGCCACTAAAGGACACCCAACAGTGATTGCTAAAAGAAAAAATGCAACTTTTCATTTAAAAGCTTTAAATCAGTTTTGTCAAAATCCAAAAATGAGGGAGACTGAGACTATCCTCATAAAGTGAATTTTGTCTTTCATGATGCTCTGTTGATATTTTGATGTGATTATTCTATATCTTGAAGTAGATTTGTAGTTCTGATGTGTTTATCAAATGCTACAGATTTACAATTGTTTTGTTGTTTTTGCATTTATGTAGTTAGTTTTCACATTTATCTAGTTAGTTTTCCTTTTATGAAGTTAGCTTCGGCTTTATCACAGAATAGGAAGGTACAACAGAAGTGTAACTTGAGTCGGTTCCTTTATTTTTTACGCCCACAAAAATTTTGACTCGCTTATGCCATCCTGGCTAGTACAACCGGAAGTTTTTATCACGTTTTAGTACGTACAAAGTGCTGGTTGTACTAGCCAGGATGGCGTGATTGATAACAAATCACTTGTAAAAACACGGACAAATACTTGCTTGAGTTACACTTCTGGGGCCGGTTCAAAAGTTGATTAGCAATAACCCTAGGTTAACTTAAAATTCAAAGGAAACTTCCTAACAGCTTGTTTATAAAATTGGAAATATTTCTTCACAAACCATGTCTGGATCAATAGAAATTTTCTTTTCTGACACTTTGAAATAAACAGACATGCAGAAATATGCAAACTAAAACAGACTAAACAGTGGGATTCTGTGGCATTATGTTAGTTTTGGACTCAAAGCATTATGCCCCCCCCCCAACCGAGATTTCCACCAAGTGCTGAAGATTCATTTGAAAAAAGCTAAGAGCAATGTACTTTAATTTAACTCTTTGCGGGCAGGTTTAATAATATGGTAAGACCTTTTGTAGGATTAGCCTAAATATTCAGCACCACATATAGGGTGGGGCCATTTTCTTTTATTTTTTCTGTCTGGGCATTTTGTCTAATCCCCCGTGGCTTCCAGTGACAAGTGCATTTGAAATTGCCTCTTTTTATTTGATTTAATACATAATAATAATTGATTAACTACAATAAAACAATCCATATTTTTTACCTAAGAGATGGTATCCATCCATCCAGTTCCAAGCCCATATACGTGACATTGCTGACTTCGATCACATCGATGGCAGACTCTTGTGGATAAAAACAACTTCCCAAATCGTTACCACGAGTAAACTTGGCAATTCCATAACGAGCTGAGCAGTCTCTGCACTCAAGGATTACTTTGGAGCAAGGAACTGGACCTTTCAATGTAAATAAAGTTGCTTTCGATGGCCTGTTGTGCATTGTTAAAAGCTTATCGCAGCCCAAACAGTTCGTAACAGGAGGCGTCAAAAACTTGTTAAAATATATGCCTTCGTCTTGTGTTAGGCTCCATATACTTTGATGACCTGGCGATGTTACAAAATCTGGGCAATATAACTCTAAAAACTGACACAACAACTCAATTTGTTGGTCTTTCAAAGTCGAAGCGATTCCATGATTGGATGCCAAAGCACGAAATATCTTGCACACAAATATAAACCGCATGGATTTGCCATTCTCATTTCGAGTGATGTTTTCAGGAACATGTCGTAATGCTTCTTTTAAAATAACTATTCCTTGGACGCCAGCTTGAAATGATGCCAATGTTAATGCTTCTTCTTCGGTTAACTTTACTTTTTCCATCAAGATGCATTGAAGGTCGACGTCGTGAAGTGCTTTCATGTGCTCTCGAATATTGTCAATATTCGACTCATTTGACTTAACGGTAGCAAGTATTCGATCTAAATCGAACATCTCTGAAGGTTTCCTCTTTTTGTCGTTTACTCGACATTACAGCGCAGATAAAAGCAGATATAAGTTACGATATTCTTTGAATAGTTCGCGAAATAACCAGATATAAACTGCTAACTGCAGAACACGTTTAGTCACACATAACCTGCGATCAGGCCATATACCAGAAAGCAGGCTTTGAGATAGTACGATGGTACAATAGTATGACAAACGGATTATTAAAAATGTATGCTATGTTACGATGTAACGCTATCGCTATGTTACGATGTAACGCGTACCAGTGTATTTTTTTTCAATCCTTTGTCCTATTTTAGGCATCTCATGTGGATACGGCTGCACACCGTGTACTGTGGGCTTTAAATAATGTGGTATCAATACCCGCCTGTACCAGAACCAATTTTAGCCATCGACTTATAGTGTCCACTGTGACTGGCTTAAATGGCTTAACATAACTTAACAACAACTGTTTATGCTCACCTCGATATGCAACAGTTCTGTTCATGTATTTGTTTAATGTTGAAACCAACACAAATGTTGGGATTGTGTGGGAATGCCTTTAATTCTATACGTGGTGGCGTATATCCAGGTCTTGACTGTTTTATATGGTCTTTTATAGTAAACACGTAAGAAGTGTCATCTTTGACCATATAGTCAATATTTAACAATTGAATAGATTGATGCCTCTGAGCCGATACTAGTGCAATTATAGCATAGTCAACTTCAGCGTTAAATCTTTCAAGGTGATATCTGTTACGGGGACCAATGTCTTTAAATGATGTAGCACATCTTG
This sequence comes from Paramuricea clavata, assembly GCA_902702795.2. Classification (NCBI taxonomy): domain Eukaryota; kingdom Metazoa; phylum Cnidaria; class Anthozoa; order Malacalcyonacea; family Plexauridae; genus Paramuricea; species Paramuricea clavata. Next base: position 20,243 of record CACRXK020007097.1, read on the forward strand.
GACATCCCACATATTGTGATATCGAGGTGTCGCTGGCCGCAGCTGAAAAACACCTTTCAAAAATCGTCTAACTGTAGGGTGAGCACCCAATGGATAATTGTCTATTGGTGCAACGAAACATGAAAGTGCAGATCTTGCTGTGTTCATAGTACTGTAACCTGCACCATTTTCATATAACTGGACAAAAAAGTCAAGCACTACTCCTATAGGAGGTCAAATGAAATCAATCTGCCTCTTACCACAGTATGTCTTCCATCTGTTAATGTAGCTTTGGTATAGGTTTCCAGAACTGGGTCTCCAGGAGCTGACAATAATACTTGTTGCTGCAGCAAGAAGCGTCAGATCGCTGTGCAGAGGAGGATGAACCCTGTGTACGTCCCATGGTAGCTGCAGTGTTGTTTTGCTCTTCGGTATGATCCAAGGAGTCTCTGTTAACAGCTGCATCAGTTTGGAAAACCAGGGTTGTGTTGGCCAATTCGACACCACTATTATTCCTTCTGCTTGATCCCATTCCACTTTCTGTAGACATTGTGCAACTAGACTGAATGGTGGAAATGCATAAAAGAAAAATTTAGACAAGTCAATGCTAAATGCGTCAATATGTGTAGCCTCTGGATCAGGTCGCCATGATGCAAGCATGAGACCTGCCTATTCAAGCGCGAGGCAAACAAATCAATGTTGGGGGAACCAAACTTTCCCACTAATTGTTTGAATATATCTGGTCTAAGCATCCACTCAGTGTTGTCATTGAAATGCCTTGATTCTTTGTCGGCATCTACATTTGTAGACCCTGGGATATGTGTTGCAGTAAGGTGCACCCCATGCTCAATGCACCAATTCCAAACTTCCTTTGCAAGGCTTGTTGACCTGGGTGGACTTTGTCCCCCCCATGGAATTTACATAAGCAACAGCTGTTGTATTATCCATAAAGGCTTGTACATGCTTGTGTTGCAAATTTCTATAGAATGATTTTAAACCCATGAACAAAGCTTTAAGTTCTAAACTATTAATGTGTTCTTGGGATTCGAGGCTAGTCCATCGCCCCCCAATTGCAGTTTTATTTACTACCGCACCCCATCCCATCTTAGATGCATCTGTGTGGATGGTGATATCAGCCTTGGGTCTTTCAATATTATCAACCCACCACTGTAGGTCTTCTACGCATTCATTATTAATGGAAACTAGTGCCTCAAAGTTTCCTTTGCTTGATTTAAGCGCTTCAGATTTTAACATTTCTAATGACCAATAATGTAATGGACCATATTGCACTCCAGGAAAACTAGACACCAAAATGCCTATTAAGTGAGCTAGCTCTCTGATTGTAAGCTTTGGGTGCTTTAAGGTATGTAAACACAATTTTAAATTAACTGTTTTCTCTGGTGTCAATGTAACTCGCATTTTAATGGGAGTCCATGACAAACCCCAAAAAGGTAAGCTTTTGTACAGGTTCATAGACAGATTTATCTGGATGGATAATAAACCCTGCCACATTCAACAATTCGTCAGTTTGCAAAACATTATCTTTACATTCTTGCCTAGTGTCACCTTGGAGATAAGAGTCATCAATGTAGCTTGCATTAAGATGGCCCAGCTGTCTAAGCATAGCATATATTGGTTTTACAATCTTGGTAAACACCCGTAGGCCAGAAGCTAGTCCATTAGGCAAGCATGTAAACTGGTAAAGTGTGCCTTTCCAGTAAAATGTTAGGTATTTTTTTGTAGTTTACGTCAATAGGCACAGAATAATAAGCATCTCAGAGGTCAATCGATGCCATATGGCACCCTGGTCTCATTAGAGCAACAGCCAACTGTAGGGTTTCCATTTTAAAATGGTGATATTCAACATTGGTGTTCAACTCTTTGAGGTTTAATATCAGTCTATGGCTGCCATCTTTCTTGGCACAAATGAAAATTGGGGAAATGAATTCCCCTTGACAGTGCTGTGTAACTTCAATTACTCCCTTGCACATAAGTTTATCAATTTCACTGTCTATGATGCATTGTTCTTTATCATTAAATTTTGTTTCAGGATTGCGAGACCAATTATGGCCACAGATCGCCTCAGGCTTGAATTCAATTTTATAGCCTGCTATTGTTTCAAGTATGAATTTATCAGATGTCAATTTTTCCCAAAAGTGAATAAATTGTTTCAGTCTACCCCCTATTTTTATACTATGACAAAATGTTCGACTTACCTTTTCGGCAGTAGATGAACTCAGCTTGCAAATTTTTTGAACTTGCCTCGTTGATGCCTCTTGTTGTGGAAGGGTAGTGACGCACTCTCTACCTGTCTTTCGCCTAAAAAAGGCCTAGGTCGTATGTTACGATTTCGTCCCTGATAACTGTAAGCCGGGGCTCTGGCCATTTTCCGACCGACTTTATTGACCTCTGTAAGGTCCTTGACCTGCTTGGAGAGATCATCCCCAAACAACTGGGAAGACGAAGGCAATGAGGCCGAGCACAAATGCTTGTAATCTTTGTGAAGGTCCGGTTTTATCAACTCCTTTCGATGAATATTAAGCTCAGAATTCGCATGAGCACACAAAGCAATAGCATCAGTCATGCTTTCAACAATCTCCTTCCCCGCGGGCAAGGTGGTCACATGTGCCAGCGCTGTGTCAGTGGTGCGAACAATTGCCGCTATGCCTTTGATCAAAGCTGTTTGTACCTTTTGAAATCGAAGGTCTTGTGACCTAGTATTTGGTTGTAAATTATCCCAAATAAGCTGATTTACCCTCATTTTGGACAATGCCTCACAGTTTTCTGGGCTTGGATACTTGTTTAGTTTACCTTGGAATTTTTCTTCTGATAAACCTTTCTGCACAAGTCCGTTCACTATTTCAGCAAGGTCATTGTTCAGTGTTGTAACGAGTGACCTACAGGTCGAGTCACGAGTCGAGTCATTTCAGTTTTTGATCGAGTCGAGTCAGTGGCTTCACTCGAGTCGAGTCAGCGGCTTCACTCGAGTCAAGTCGAGTCACTGATTTAAGTCGAGTCGAGTCAATTTCTAGACTTTACTTGAGCTACCCTAGCTTGCTGTCGGAAATCAGTAATCAAATTTGCGTTTTAAACTAATTACTTTAGTCATTTAAATTAATAACGGTATCTGGGCAGCTATAGGCTGTGCCAATATCACAGTTCCAGTCAACCACGTGAGATGTCTCATCATACCTGCTGATCGAGTGTACATACATACAACTAGCAAAACTTGCAACTGGAGTCAGAATTAACAAAGAATAGACTTTAATTAACAACGCTTTGTAAGTTGATTTGAAATTATATAGCCCTTCATAAATACCAAAAATGAAAATAGCCTGTCAGAATTAGTATAAGTACAAAACATTTTG
>CACRXK020007098.1:5358-23586 GCA_902702795.2 Paramuricea clavata
CGGCAAAATGGCGGGAATTCAGCGTGGGTCCCGCGCGAGACGTTCCCGCGTAAGATATGATTTCATATATATTTCACTATAGTGAAATACGGAAAATATCAGTAGCGTATTCTACGGTATTTTACTCATATCCATATAATAAAATATAATATTTAACAATTATTCGCCGAAGGCGAGGTGATTATCGCCTTATCGGGGAATATTTGCCGAGACGTCGAGGTGAATATTCCCCGATAATCATCGAGCCTGAGGCGAATAATTGTTTTAGTATTTTTGTACAAGTTTTTTTGTGTTTTTCTGGTCTGAATTCATTTTAATTTCGCTTATTTCTTTATCACTAACTTCAACAAAACGGCTAGCCGCCATTTTGAAAATTTCGATTTTGTTATATTCAGCTGTAGGTGAATATAACAGATTAATACGTCAAATTTGACCAATCACCTTGAAGGATTTGTTATGTTCACTTGTGCAAAAATACTAAAATGAATTTGTCACTTTGTACACGATACAAACTAATTAAAGACAAATTAGACAAATCGTGACAGGGGAAAGGAACAGGACTCTCGTCCCAATTAACACCTAACCCCTAAAAAGACGTTAAATATAAATACAGATAAAGAACAGGTAATAACACATTAGTTATAACAACTTATACTAGCTAAGATTTGAATCGTGACTATAAAGGTACTGAACGTTTACAGACTTTACACTACGACTTACCCACTATGTTATATCTTAGATGTTATATCAATGTATACATGCATGTATGATAAGTACAGACTACAGTTAATGCAGTGGCAATTGTCATTTTGTGAATTCCAAAGTAAAATAGAATATCGGTATTGGCCCTTGAATATCGGTTATCGTAATATCGATAAATTTCCATATCGGTACATCACTAATTAAAAATTGGCCAAGCCTCGAAGAGACAAAGTCCAAAATCAAAGGAAAAAGTAAACCAGAATGTTTATGACATTTTCAAATGATATTTAATATACTACAATCTACATGTATTTCAAGTTGTGTTCATTTCTAGCTATCGTTCGCATTAATATACAGTTTATCTCTATATATCCTAGCTACAGACGAGGTGTCATTTCAGGATCTGGAATAATGAGTCTTGATTCACCATGATCAAGGGTAAAGAAGTCTTCTTCAGGGATACCTGCTGCTAATAGAGCTTCCTTCAATTTCTTCGGAGGATCCAAATAATACTACAATAAATACACAATGACAAATAAAAAATCAATGATTAAAAGTGCTCAGTGTGCAATGAATTAAAGTCTATTTTTTACCGGATCGCATTGTAGAGCACTGGTTAATGGTGGAGTAATATGCAACAAAATTGACGCAATTTGCAACAAGATTTTAATGCATGTTAGGTACAGACGTTTATGAATGTTACCTGATGTTTGGTTTCTTATCTGTGGACACTTTTAATTAACATGCACTGAAATGACTTTTTGTTGCAAGTTGCAATAATTTTGTTGCTCGTATTATTCCGCCCTAAACAATGATGAGAGTTGAGAAGCGGGAGTTTGCATCAGAGTTTTCTCAATTCTCATGCCCCGGTCAAACGAGAACAAGAGTTGCATGAGAGTTTATGAGAGTTCAGAAGCGAAAGTTTGCATGAGAGTTTTCTCAATTCTCATGCCCCGGTCAAACGAGAACAAGAGTTGCATGAGAGTTGATCATAGTTGAGAAGCGAGAGTTTGTGTGAGAGTTTTCTCAACTCTCATGGCCCGGTCAAACGAGAACAAGAGTTGCATAAGAGTTGATGAGAGTTGACTGGACATTATATCGCTCAAACGAGCAAACACTCTCATCTGAACCAGTTCAAAGTCAATGAGACTTGATGAGAGTTGATGAGAGTTGGCAGTCAAACGCGAGGGAGAGTTGCAATTCTCATCAACTCTCGCATGTTCTGAAAATGTTGCCAATGATTGGATGGCTAGCAGGGGGAAAAGGGAACGAGCAAGACTCACACAAAACAGAACGGTGGAAAAAGGTCTGAAAGATAATGGACATAACATTCAAATGGAACATTTATAATTATAGTCTATCAAGATATGATGTCGGGAAAGTGGAAACTACTGTAAAACTGAATTCATTGTGCTATGTTTTGTCCGAGTTTATGTTAATTTATGCACGATCGCGGCGATATTGAGCTCATTGTATTTCCGTATAACATAGCTATCGTCCAACAGGGATAGCTGAGATGAATAGGGATAGCTGAGATGAAACGTGCAACCACGATGAATAATATTTAATGAAGTTGAGACAAAAGATTTTTGCCCGGTGAGGTAAAGTTCAACATCAAACAAAGCCCTTCTATTTTCTATGAATCATATCTTTTTCTATCACAGACTATGTGTACGTCATGGGACAAGCAAAGAGGATGGCTCAAAACAGAGCATATTCGTAGTTGGGCAATTTCATGGTAGTGATGACATTTTTGGAAAAAAAAAGTTGTCAAGAATTTTCAGAAGCTATTGGAAACAATTCTGAACTGAAATATTAAGATGTACTTTAAATGTAACACGAGTCACGTGACACGAGTCACGTGTATTATGTAGCAATCCTTACTATTGTAATCGAAAATATAAAATTTCTTTGTGTTGGTAGTTTGCCCAACATATAGTCTGTTACTTGATATTAGACATTGTGCTGTACATATGGTCTGTTACTTGATAGACATTGTATGTTTATCGTTCCTATGGTTCCCGAAGAAATTGAAAAGTAGTTAGGTTGGAGTTACCTCCAATATTGAAAAGATAATAGAACATTTCGATCATTGAATTGCGTCTGGAAATAGGACTATTGAAATGCTGGGTGTCAGGCAAATAAAGCCCTCACAGTAACTTTCTGATTCAGTTAAAATTATTTCTCTTCAAATTACCTCATAAGTCAAAACAAAAGTTCCCCAGTGAATTCCCAGCGATTTTTTGGCTTTGACATCTTGGTGAATTTTCACTGCCTCTTCTGGATTCACGTGTTGCTTCTCCATCGTTTTTCTGTAATAATGATTTTCTGTTAATTTCAGGGCCATAGTCTATAAACTGCGGTTATTTACAGTAAGATGCTCGCTAGAATAGGAAAGTAATTTTCTGTGCTGTTTTTATCAAGGAAAGTATAGTCAGGGTTCGTACACTTTATCCTTTTAAAATTCCATGACTTTTCCATGACCATTTTTTTTCAAAATCCATGACCTGGAAGTCTGGAATTTCTGAAATTCGTTAATATTTTAATGATAACAGATATAATAAAAGAACAAAATTCACTTCGCTCTTGTAAAAATCCGTTATATAACAACAATTCATATTATTGTTATGACTGGTAAATTGAAATAAGTAAAATACTTTGTTGATGTTATGTAAAATTTCAATTTTCCATGACTTTCCATGACTAAAATTGATTTTCCAGCATTTCCAGGCCTGGATTCTGGAATATTGAAATTCCATGACTTTCCAGGTTTTCCAGGACCCTACGTACGAACCCTGAGTACAGCACACATGCAGTGTTATATATTTCCTACACGCTGTAAAATTACTCAAATTTATGAGCAAAAATTTACTCCATTTTTTTTGGTAAAGTTGTTTTAAAAGTTGATTTAAGTTTTTTAAGATACGAGTGGAAATCTAAAATGGAAAAAATTCCAAGTTTAAGAGGTTCAGCTGTGAACTTAATGAGAATAATGTACATTAAATTGTCTGGTACTTTGATAGTTCATAAAACACTTTCCAAACTTGTGTGTGAGCTACTGTTAATGTGTTTTTAAAAAACTTGAATATTTGATTTTAAAAAATGTTTTAGTGTTACTAGAGAAATAAAAGACCCTAATATACCCATATTTTGCAAAATCTTCAGTTTCGTAGCCCTTTCAAAAATTATCGACTTTTTTACACACCCTGTAAAATTAAAGCTCACCTTGGTTCGTAAGCACCTATGGGTATTGCAGCCAGGTCAAAAGGCCCATACTTATGTCCAATTTCCTTGAATCCTTTACAATATGCCGTGTCACCACCGAAATATACCCTATACCTGGGCCCTATCATAGTCCAGCTTCCCCATAACACTCGATTTCTGTCGAACACACCACGGTTACACCAATGTTTTGTCGGAGTAAATACAAACTTCATTATTGTTGTCTTGTCGTTAGCGGTTTTACTTATTTCTTTTTCACCCCACCATTCATACTCGCTAACGTTCTTGGTGACGCCTGTTTGGCTCATCCAGTCTTTTAGACCAGCCGGGACAAACCAATTAATGTTTGGAAACCGGACGTTCAAGTCCTGAACGGTTTGAACATCGAGATGGTCGTAATGATTATGGCTGATGCAGACTGCATCAATGTTAGGCAATTCGTCAACAGTGCAAGGAGATGGGCGGTATCGCTTTGGCCCAGCAAAGCTAAGGGGTGAGCATCGATAGCTAAAAATGGGATCAGCTAAGATAGAGTACCCATCAAATTGGACTAAGACTGAAGCGTGGCCTATCCAAGTGATCCGAATCCCTTTGTCTGGGGGTCTAGATACTTCTGGACATAGTTTATGAACCGGAAGAGTCTTGTTTAGTTCCTGCAAGAATAATGAGAATATATTACATCGTTTTTTCTACATATTTTTAAAAACATTTATTAATTAAATCAACTCACTTCTTCTCCAGGAACATTACTCAAATTACTCTCGGTGAGAAAATAAATGGCTGCACGCTTTGATGGGATGTCGCCATCTCCCCAGGGATTCTTGTACGTTGAACCCACTTTTATTGACTGTGTGTATATCATTCTGTCACTCTGGGCTTCAGCCATGACAGCACTATGTAAATTTAGTCATACAAGTCAAGTAAAATGCTTTGCATAAAATCACTAGTATCACTAGCTTGCCTGAGCTTTAACGCTCACAGGAAACATTTTCCTGAGTGTGGACAAACCACGAGACATTGTTTCTAGCCAAACCTAACCTGCGATGGGAACTAACCATAGATATCTTAGGGGTCGTTCAGACTGAGTGCCCGGCACTGGTGCCCAATGTTCAAAATGGTTCACAAAACATGTTGAGCACAGTGCCGTTGTTGAGTACTACCTCTAGAGGTAGTGCCCGTTCTTGGGCACTGTGCCCAATTTCATTTGAAAGCGTCGTGTTCAAACTGGGAGCCAAAACAAGTGCCGGGCACTCAGTCTGAACGACCCCTTATATACACTACAGATAGTGCATCTAATTATTCTGCAATTCAAAAATTGAAACCGTGATTGCAGGCTCAGGGTATTCCCATGAAATGAGAAGATTGGTATGTTTTCTATTTCTTAATTAAACAGGGAACTTAAACATTAAGTTAAACCTATTCCAAATACATTTTTAAACTATTCAAATGATGAAAGTTATTGTTGTTTTTTAAGTGTTTATTAGCAAGTGGGAATTAAACTCCAACATTGCCGCCATCTATTCAAATGGGGGTAACCGCTGGAATATTCTTGGCTTCAAGAGATGCGCTATCTAGTGTATATAAGATATCTATGGAACTAACATTAGTGTTTAAGATCAAGTCAAAATTCTTACTGTGATCATGCACAGAAACTTTAATAGTGTAAACCAGCCCTTAAGGGCTCAGGGCAAACCATGAAACATTATTTAATATCCTAGACATGTCAGTATGGTTAGCAATTAACCAAGATGCTTAAGTATTATTTCTGCAACAAAAATCTCACTTGGGGCACAAAGTATGTTCTTCAATTTCTTGGAAAAAAATTCTACTTTCAGGGAAGCATTTAAAATTATTTGAAATGTTTGTGGCTTTCTGCAGCTGCAATATTATACAAATTACAAATATATATTATTTTTTTCTTGCGGTCCGAAGTCATATTTTACGCTTTTCTGCAATCTGATTGGCTACGTGAGCGGTCCGTATGAGCCCGTATGGACCGCGCAAGATTTAAAGCTGTAGAGCCAATGTTTTTATTTTTCAAAATTTAAAGACGAGTTTAAAGGCTACTTTTTAAAACATTAAAAATGTCTGCAGACGATGAAGAACACCGTGAAAGCGAATTTTACTATCCCACAAAAGATATTACTCTTCCCGATAGCATTGACAGAAACGACGTTTTATTTGGTAGCTTCATTCGTGTGCGGGATGAGTGATTGGGGGAAATCCAGAGGAGGAATTAAAAAAATAAAAATATTATTTACCGGTATGGTCGGTCCGAATAGAGAAATATTTCTCCTCGGCCTTGGGCCGTTTTTAAGACCTCGAGAAATATTTCTCTATACGGACCTCCCATCCGGTAATTTTACTGTAAATCCCTGGAAATAGTTACAATACAAAAACACGAAACCATAACTGAAATCGAAAGACCTTATTAAACAAAATCAGACCACATGCACATAATATTTTGATGTAGAAAGTGATAATTTTACATCATTACATATTCCACAACACACTATTTGTCTATTTATAATATAAAACACAGGCAGATACATACCTTAGTCTCCTTAGAATTAGAGGCGTAAAGAGTGCACCGCCTATGAAGTGAAGTCGAATCTTGATTCCTGAATCTAAAAATTATCCGACCAAATTCCAAGAATTTGCGATTATTTGCTATTTTCAATTTCGTTGATTTTGTTGTGTAATACTTCAGTGTAACAACATGAAGTATAACCACAAAAACATATGCTGTATAATTCATGTAAGACAAAATGTAATGGTTTTGGGTCAGACGGTCAACACTGATCTGATCTGGACGGTCATGGTTCAATCTCGAACCGGAGCCTGCGTTCCGGAACGCAGGTCATGGTTTTGTGGTAGTCACCCACTAGCCTCGTCCAGGCACTAGTTTTGTGGGGTTGCCGTGGAATGTTGAGGCGTAGCCAGCCACCAAAAACTAAGGAGGCGAGGCATGGGAACTACTTCAAACGTTCATTTGGAGTAGACAGAATGACTTCAACTGATACCAACGTAATGGCCATATACAGGGGCGGCGCTACAGGGGGGTGTGGAACACCCCCCCACTCGTCAGCTAATCGGCAAATTGTTATCTCAGTCGGCAAAACTGGATTGGCTAAAGATAACCACTGAAGAAACCAAAATTGACCTCCTGAATAATTGAATTCAAACCGAATATCACGAATAGCATGCATCAAAGAAACCACACATGCAGCAATGCAAATTTTTTACGGTGTAAGGTTTAAAAACTGACGGGTATTGTATATTGTGTATATACGTTAGATGTTTGAAGATCAAATTTCGCGCGTCTGGAGTTAAAATTTGGCTCCAACTTTCGAATTTTCCGGCTGGAGGTAACGTTCCAGTTATATTCCGATTTCAATGATTCGTAAATGCGTGATTAATAGTGCTCCAAGACGTGGAACAGATTTTAAGAAATGCCGAGATTTTGACTTTTCGAGGGCTGCAAAATGGATGCCGACAGGAATTTTGGGTTTTCTGATTATGCGTGTCTCAGAATGATGCAAATGCCATTTCCGGGATTCAAATTTAAAAATTTTCCGTGCCTTCGGCACGAGCCTCCCCCCCCCTAATATTTCATAAAATGTCCGCCACTTGCACACACGGTGGCTTAAAAGGTCTTAAAACTGTTTATTCTACCGATATATAAAGTTTTTTTTATTGACTGGGATTTCAATAACTCGGACTGGGATTTCTAATAAAAATCCAACTGGGACTGGGATTTTGCCAAAATTTCAGGTGGAAAATGGGGTTGGGACCCCCCCCCCCCCTTCAGGACCCTCACTATAGGCTAATGACTCGGCAAAATTACCAAACAACAGTCGGCAAAAGATCACTCCCCCTCCCCCACTCGAAGAGGGTTAGCGCCGCCCCTGGCCATATATAGGCTGACCAGCAAATCCGAGTGTCTAAAATGTGATAAAGCATGATAAAGACAGTGTCTGGCAGTCAGTGTATTAATTAGTACTTAAACTGACGACTTTCGCAAACTCTACCCACAGTCTGCAGTCAAGGAAGTTTGCACACGCCAATTCCCAATTCCTTTCATCAAGGGACTGTATCTATCGGTCATATATTTTCTTTATTATACTAATTGCGTTACAACAATCGAACAATTGTCTAAAATACATCAATTCAATTCCAGTTCAATCTCAAATCAATCAGTCAAAGACTCAAACTCCCCACTCACACTCCCTTTCCTGCATGTTACAATTCTATTTATAAGAATAGCTAAGGTCTCTAAGCCAAAGCACTTACGCACGCATTTCTGAGGTTTCCGCGCTTGGCAGCCAAAAAGCGAGGGTTACTGCGTTAGTTTCTTACGTTAACCAAATCTTCGTCCATCCGTTCATTATAAGTTTTGGCAAAAACAAACATCCGCATCTTTTACACTCTAATTTATATTTTCCTATACATACAATTATTTAACGCAACGTTTGCGCGACATGACCTATCGAGTTCATTGGCGAAGTAGTTTAAAGTGAACGTTGTCTAATCAAATCTAAAGTTAATTAATTTTTATTATAATTATAAATTACAAATTACAAATCTTCCATATATAACATAACATAACTTACAAAACATCACAAGCCATACAGTGGCGAGGAAATCCAAAAATGGAAACTAAAAAGCTTATTTTGAATTTAGATTCCCTCATGGTATAATTATATTTACATTATTTTAATTAAATAGATGAAAAAATAAAGATATTATGTGCATATATATATATATATATATATATATATTTAGAACATTCACTATCAATCAAAGCAGTTAAGTCTAAAGATCAAGATAAACATTTTATGCATGACGATTTAAAACTGCTTGAAGAAGATGCAGTTGTAATTTCAACCGGGAGAGAATTAAAAAATTTAGGACCTTGAAATCGAACTGAAAATTGTTTTAATCTTGTTCTACAAAATGGTATTCTGAGATTTTTGGCACTCGTTTGGCACAATAAATGATCTTTTATCACGTATAAAACCTCTGACATGGCAGAGATTTCCGTTGTCTTTTCCTCGTGAATTACTAATGAGTTTTAACTGACACTAAAATTTAAAAATTATATTTTGCTATATCCAAAGTCATATGTGACCATTTTGATATATTAAATGAATTTTTTTTCCCGAACAATCAAACAGCACTGCAAGAGTTTTGTTTTTCATTTGCTGTTGTCGAAGATGTCTTGATTCTCGAAGACGTTCTGCCATGTTAAAATTCAAGATTTACATTTTTCTTTGCATATAAAGAAACGCATGGCTTTATATAAGTTTGGCTGCAAGGTCATGCACAAGTATATATACTTATATATAAAGTACCAAGATTGATCCGTTTTGCGCAAATCACGTCAAATTTGCGTGCAGACTCTAAGATTTGCACGTCACTGCATCTCTAATATTGTGTATCATCAGCGTGTGAAGCGTGTGTCTCTCGTCAAATCAATAATATACCTCTATATAATATAAAACTAATTCTCAATTTGTTACAAAATACAAAGCATCAATTCAAAGTGCCAAGTATATAGTGCGATGTATATAGGCCTCTTTATAACTGCGTATAAAATTGCATTAGGCGACAGAACGATCTCGAAGCTATAGCTTTTTTCATGTAAGTACATATAAAAAAAAGAACAAAGAACACTCACTATATATATATGATGCACTGGACAATAACTCAAATATATTTTAGATGTATACTATCATTTTGTATACTATCACAATTTATATTTCATAACTCTAAGATTACAGTGACAGATTTGCATGATAATGGTCCTTATTGCTTTTTAAAGAATCTCTTATACTATTCGACGTTTTATAACTGACGTGAACTCAATCACGGAACTACGCTATCAGTTATAGAATATAGGATATAGAAGAGATTATATTAATAAAATAAATATTGTTAAATATTATGAGGTATTTTGAGGCCTTAAAATAAAGTAATACTATATATATAACCTCTTCTGCATGTATAATATCTTATAAACATGTATTGTTGTTATGTAATCTAGACCTATAGTATAATAGTCCTGATCCTGATGACTAAACTGACATAGTCGAAAGCTAGAACTACTGTATATATTATAAATGTTTCTTTCGGAGTTACCGTTCAGTTTTGTATTTCGTAAGTATATATATGTCTTGATCAAAGTTATTAGAGTTTGTTTAATTAACCAAACTTTGACCCAGACTTTTGGATGAAAAACATGTCTTGGAATAATGAAAGAGGTTTTGCTTTACACCAAATTGTAAAGACTTTCAGATTCAAACGTAAGACAATCATAACCCACTCAAAGTTAAGCACTTCAGAGAGCCGTATATGCATATAGTGTAAAAAGAAAAAACCCCGCTCAGATAGCTATAGCAACCTCTTTCATTCATAGTCAAAACTACATATATAGATTACAGAGATAGCGAGTATAGCTTATTACGTATTTGTTATTTCAGTTTTTGGTTAACTGGTATATAGATGACTGAATTAACTTACTATATATATTACAACGAACTGAATTGAAGATAATTTATGAAGAATCTAGCTCTTGGACCGTGTAGAAAGAATAAAAAAATCTGAGAAGGATATTTTTCAGAAGTGGTAAGTAACATTTTCAAAATTTTTGATATTGCAACCAAAAAGTGAGTTACTTTTTACTTTTTTGTCATTTAATCATAATTAATTGAAGACTGAGATATAAGGTACAAAGGGAACGAAATTACAAGGAAAAAGTCAGGCGAGACAGCTATATCGAATTTAATTAACCTTTGGAGGATTTTTGGCGTAATACAATGGCAATATGCCCTTATTACGTATATAGTCGTATAATAACTCTTGTATTGGCTTACAATATGGCAGGTCAAAACTTAACTTAAATATATATTTAATTTAATGCATACAGTATCATAAGTCGATTTACAGGGAGAATGCTTGGCAATTTAAATTTAATGTTTAGAAATTAATTAAGTAGTCTATTCAAATATAATGCTAATATATTGAGTTCAGCACTCATCCTAACTTCAAAAGCCTCGCGGTCAAACGAGAATGACGCCTGTATTCTAAAAGCTGAGCTTCTCTTGAGTGCGTCAATGCTGTTCAGTTTTGAATAGCTTGAACAGAGGGTAATTAGTCACATTGTAAGGTACGACACTAACCCTCCAGCTATTCAAAAACAGCAATGACACTCGAGAGAAGCGCAGATTGAACTTCCATGCACTCATTGAGTGTGAGTGAGCTTTTAGAATACGGGCGTGAGAGTCGCCTGCAGCGTTTGACCGCAAACTCTCAGACTCTCACATTAACCCTCATCATTTTTGAGTCGGTTCAAATGTTGATGGGAGTTGATGAGAGTTAATGAGAGTTTTGACCAGTAATATCGTTTGATCAGTAATATCCAGTCGACCAGTAATATAAACTCTCGTTGCAGTGTGGCCCTGGGCACGAGAACTCTCATCTTCGCTTGACCAGGGGCGGCCGCCATGGCTTAATTTTACGAGCTGGCAGAATTAGAAACTTGGATTCTCATGTAGGCCTACAATAATGAAAACAGCTCCAGGGACAGTCACGTTAATCCGATTACAATTTATTAACATGTCGCCTGTTGGCTGTCTTCATCATTCACGAGTTTCCATATGTAATGTACTGTAGAATATAGCAAGATTTTCTTGGCATCCCACCCGATTCAACAGTTAAAGAATATAGCCCCAATTTTGCAGTGAAGGTTGAATACATTAGTTCACAAAGTTGTGAATAATTATACACGCGTACTAAAACGTATTCTCGGTTGATATATCGACAGGCTTGAACAAGGTTCTGCAGCAACCCTCAGAACAAGTTGTCAACAATGTTGTTACGGCATGGTTCAGTTGTAACATGTTGCTGTAAATTATTACATTGCATTACATTACATTATTACATTATTATGCAGCTCACTTCCCATTGGGGCTTTTCAGTGACCGATTATACATCAAGTATTACGCTTCTACTTATGTTACTAACTTATTTTAGACAACATGCACGCGTAAAAATTGAGAAAATCAACAACTTGTTGCAAGTTGATATCAACATGCGTGAACAAGGTTGTGCGGCCCACTATGAACAGTATTGTCAACATGTTGTTACCGAGCATTGTTCAACCGTAACAACTTGGAACAACATGGTTCACAACTTGTTCATAGTTGGCCGCACAACATTGTTCACGCCTGTCGATATCAACTTGCAACAACCTGTGCGTTTTTAGCCGTGTATTTATCTTTACAACAATTGTGATATTACTTTCCTAACTGCGTTTGTTTTTATCCTAACCCACCCTGCCTACTTGCGGGCCCTGTGGGAGGAAACCGGAGCACCCGGAGAAAACCCACGACTTTCGGCAGAGCGTTGACTGACTCTTTTCCGCATGAGTCCGTAGCGAGAATCGAACCCACGATCTCAGAGGTGAAAGGCGCTTCCTCTGACGACTATACGTAATGGACCTTTCCCCTTATAACTAAAATTTTGATCTAGACAAAAATTTCATCACAGCTTGAAAGAGCATCACAATATTAGTAACATTCCAAAGTTTCGTTGCGAAATGTTGTAAAATCCGGATAATATAGCCTTGCGAAGTTTGCCGTTTTTCAGTCATTTTGTATTACGCATGGGAAATTGACAGCCCAATCGGGTGTTGGGGCATCAATTTCCCATGCGTAATACAAAATGACTGAAAATTGCAAATTTCGCAAGGCTATATTATCCGCATTTTACAACATTTCGCAAAGAAACTTTGGCATATTACTAATTTGGGATGCTCTTTCAAGCTGTGATGAAATTTTTGTCTAGACTTGTCTAGATCAAAATTTTAGTTATAAGGGGAAAGGTCCATATTTCAACGTAATATTTCAAATCCGACTATGAGGACTGGACTAGATTTCAAGTCCACACAATTTGATCAATTTGGCGACGCCGAGACTGGATCAAAATGCGAGGACTTGAAATCTGGTGCAGTCCGAATTTTAGGATTTGAAATGATATCTCATACGAATAAATCACTATTTAGAATGAGTTGAATTCATTTTGATCCAGTCCTAGGACTGAATTAAATCACTACTTACTATTAAAATGAGTTGAATTAATTTTTATCCAGTCCTAGGACTGGATCAATATACTTCATCAGGTATCCAGTATTATTATATACACAAGGTCTGGATATGAGGTAGTCTGCAATCTGATTGGTTCTCTACTAGCAGGATATTAGCTCATATCCTGCTAGTAGCGAAAAACAAAATGGCGGCTGAAACTGAATTTTCGACGTTTGCGAATGAGAAAACGGCAAGTTGTTCGCTTTTTATAGCCTTTACAGGATTAAAAACACAATGAAAAAACTCCCAAAAATTGTTTACAGGTTAGCAAATGAATTTATAAAATTTAAAATGGTTAAAAGAATATATTTTTGAAAAAATAATCGGCCAAAAGAGCGAAGATAAAAACATAAACAAAACAGAAAAATATTGAAAATTTCCGAAAAGCAAAGTCTGTGAATTCAGACCTTGTGTATATAATAAAACAGTTATTCCACTCACTCTCGTCGAATATGAGCGATAGCCGATTCGGCGCTACGCGCCTCATCGGCTATCAGTTCATATTCGACTCGAGTTCGTGGAATAACTGTTAATTATCATGTGAAATAAAGCAATATGATTGGCTTTGAGATAACTTGTTCTTAGGGTGTAGCACATCCTTGTTCAAGCCTGTTGATATCAACCAGGAACAGATTGTAGTCGCTTTCAGTGGCATGGTTACTTTACTGTCAGGAAGCAGCGGGGGCAGCCATTTAAAAAAGGCACTTACTTCTGAGTCGCAATATGTGTGGGCGGCAATGTTAAAATTTTGCTATATGAAATATGGGTATTACAATACTGTTACCTAATATGGTTAGACAATTTTTTTCGGCAGTTAATAGGAAGCATACACTCTCCTCTGCCGAGGCCACTTTATTTCTAGCACCCGAAAACTGAAAGGCGTGTATATTGAGGTAATTGGTGAACACGCGTGAGGGAGGATGATTTTATTCGATCAATGCATGTAAAGACTAAATCTCTCAGCGGTGGCTGTATGGAACTAGAAGCATGGTATTGTACGACTGTAGACAGGGGCTACAAAAGTTTAGCGTGATGAAATGTAGTGATAAATTTATGTAAACAGGTAACCCTGTTTCTCATGCGGTGGTAGCCAAATGATTTGTTCCTCTTTTCTTTACCGTTGCCCATTGGAACATATGCACACAACGATATAATTTTATACTCTTATTGATAAACCATTGATACCTATACAGCTACCATTGATATAGAGCTACCATGCATTGATACATATATAGAGCTATCATTGATAGAGAGCTACCATTGATACCTATATAGAGCTCCATTGATATAGAGCTACCATTAATATTGATACCTACAAAGCTACCATTGATATAGAGCTACCATTGATACCTATAGAGCTATCATTGATACCTGTATAGAGCTACCACTGATATAGAGCGACCATTGATATAGAGCTACCATTGATACCTATATAGAGCTACCATGCATTGATACATATATAGAGCTATCATTGATAGAGAGCTACCATTGATACCTATATAGAGCTACCATTGATATATAGAGCTACCATTAATATTGATATACCTACAAAGCTACCATTGATATAGAGCTACCATTGATACCTATAGAGCTATCATTGATACCTGTATAGAGCTACCACTGATATAGAGCGACCATTGATATAGAGCTACCATTGATACCTATATAGAGCTACCATGCATTGATACATATATAGAGCTATCATTGATAGAGAGCTACCATTGATACCTATATAGAGCTACCATTGATATATAGAGCTACCATTAATATTGATATACCTACAAAGCTACCATTGATATAGAGCTACCATTGATACCTATAGAGCTATCATTGATACCTGTATAGAGCTACCACTGATATAGAGCGACCATTGATATAGAGCTACCATTGATACCTATATAGAGCTACCATGCATTGATACATATATAGAGCTATCATTGATAGAGAGCTACCATTGATACCTATATAGAGCTACCATTGATATATAGAGCTACCATTAATATTGATATACCTACAAAGCTACCATTGATATAGAGCTACCATTGATACCTATAGAGCTATCATTGATACCTGTATAGAGCTACCACTGATATAGAGCGACCATTGATATAGAGCTACCATTGATACCTATATAGAGCTACCATGCATTGATACATATATAGAGCTATCATTGATAGAGAGCTACCATTGATACCTATATAGAGCTACCATTGATATATAGAGCTACCATTAATATTGATATACCTACAAAGCTACCATTGATATAGAGCTACCATTGATACCTATAAAGCTATCATTGATACCTGTATAGAGCTACCACTGATATAGAGCGACCATTGATATAGAGCTACCATTGATACATATATAGAGCTACCATTGATACCTATAGAGCTACCATTGATACCTATATAGAGCTACCATTGATACCTATAGAGCTACCATTGATATTGCATATGGTGCCTATAGGGCTACCATTGATACCTATATAGGGCTACCATTGATACCTATAGAGCTACCATTGATATTGCATATGGTGCCTATAGGGCTACCATTGATACCTATACATATATCAGATCACAGATCAGTTTTCCAAAAAGCTCAGCTGCTCAGCTCTATACGGTGATTTAATTGAAATCACACTTTAACAAAACAGTTATATGAAGTGAAATGAGTGTGTTTTTCTTCCGCCACAAAATAAAATAAGCCTCAGTAAATGGAGAAATACTACGTACATTAACTAGCTGATTTAGCATTCATTTTATACGACAACTGGTCAAAATTTAAGTTAACTGATTGCTTAGAAACACCACGGATTATTAATAGACCATGTCTATTAATAATAGTCTATAATAATCCATGGAAACACAATCCTCAATCACAGAATATGAACCTTACAGAAGGTCGACTTCCAGGTTTTGCCTATACGATTTTGGCTTAACCATGTCGCATTCACCGCCCCCTGAAAATATTCGAAATGGCGGACGTTCAGGGGGTGAATGCCTCTCATAAGCACACTTGCTAGGAACATGGCGAGGGCATCTTGATGACGAATCATTGCAAATCATGGCGTGGCACTGCGGTTAGGCTTTTTTGGCTGAGTCGGCCTTTTGTAAGGTTTCTATTCTGTGCCTCGATTTCAATTCGCGTGAGAGCTCGTATTTCGAAGTCAAGGTCCTGACAAAGAGCAATTTGTCGACTCCGTACTGCCCCCACACTGTTAAGCCAACAAGTCCAAAAGCATAATGGAGCTGAATATTTTTAAACTATGGAAGTTACTGCCTATAACAACCTAGCTATCTTAAATTGTAACGAGTCGAGTCATTGACTCGGACTCGATCGAGTCGCAATTTTCTGCGACTCGTCTCGACTCGAATACGAAAAATGACTCGACTCGAGTCAACAGCCCCAAATGACTCGACTTGTTGATTTCTGCCATAAATGACTCGAGTCAACTCAGCTACAAAGTTGTTCAGGATAAATTCATCAAACTATGATATTTGTAGTTAAATATAGGTTGGGAAGAGTCCTGAAGCGGCTTGAAGAAATAAATAGTAATTCTCGATGCAGATGGGCATGTTTCCACTTGTAGGGATTTTGTTCACCTTTTTGTTCACCGTACAATTCGCGTATATATATATAATCATTGACTCGACTCGAGTAAAGCCATTGGCTCGACTTGGACTCGACCAGATAGTAAAATGACTCTACTCGTGACTCGACCTTTGGGTGACTCGACTCGTGACTCGATCTGTTGTTGGTGACTCGACCTGTTCTTGGTAACTCGCTACAACACTTGTTATCTAAGGCCACGATGAAACGTCGAACTTTTCATGTGCCGAACCTACTGCAAATGAAGTGAAACAAAGAACTTAGCTCATTAACATTAGGTTCGGCACATGAAAAGTTCGACGTTCGACCCTGGCATAAGCCTGGCTGGGCCAGAATAGCTTTTACTTCCTATGAATAATTGGCAACCTCCGCAAAAACAAAATCTCCATGCAGGCATGCATGCCTGTATAAGGTAACCCACGTTCAAGAACAAAGCACATAAAAAAAGTGTAACAGAGAATTGCTCACAATTAAAACACGTGCATTGATTCATAAAACATTACGTAATTTACAGTTTTTCCGTGTAATGACATAACTGCCACGAATTAGCATTTTCAGAGGGAATTTTTTCGGTCTCAGCGCAAAAGCGAGTTTCTAGCAAAAATATTCGAATCAAAATCGTACATGCCAATATTGTAAAAAAGAGACGAGCGGAATTAATCAGACAATGGGATTCTTTCAATGTGTGCATATTATAATGTGATAATGACAAAATCAAAGACTCAGAGTTATAGTGTTAGCGAACTGATATTTATATACAGAGAATTTCATGGCTGTTCGCTAGACTTGCCAAGAGTTTTACACCAGACTTGTTGACAGAGTTTTACACCAGAAATTTCAGACAGCATTTCAATAATTTAGAAGGTAAGAGCCAAGCCGTAAGGCTATAGGTTTTAGTTATTACATATACTGTTATATCTTTATAGCGGCTGTGACTTTAGAATAATAAATATTATCTGAACATTAACCCTATGTCTCTCTTAAAAATACATTTTTGAGGGGAATGGCATTATAGTTTGCTTTAATATACTTACTGATAAATGTAGTAAATTCTGTCTAGAATGAATAGCGTTTTATCGACAATTATAGAAAAATAAAAATAATTAATTTAAGATTATGATCAGCAAAGGTGATGCAAATTTATATAGGTAAAAAGAACGCTCAATATATATAAATCGTGTTATAATTAACGTTTTCGTCAAACCGGAAAACATTACAGCAAACGTTTAGTGTAGACTATTGTCTATTGATATGTACGACAAGTAATTGTCTGTATAATATTCCGTACCGGACAAACTAGATGAGAGTTGTCGAGAGTTGGGGAGACTGTTAAGGATGGTTTACACTATCAAAGTTTCTGTGATCACAGTAGGAATTTTGCATAGGTAAATTCTACGTTTTGAAGGATTTGTAAGAAATGTTTGAGGAAACTTACTGAGTGTTATAAAGGATGGTTTACACTATCAAAGTTTCTGTGATCACAGTAGGAATTTTGGATAGGTAAATTCTAGTTTGAAGGATTTGTAAGAAATGTTTGAGGAAACTTACT
>CACRXK020007099.1:335-2835 GCA_902702795.2 Paramuricea clavata
AGTTATAAACCGACTTACTCGGTTTATAACTAACTTATATCACACTTGCGGAGGTTTTCCAACATATTTTGTCATTTTCAAAAATTTTTAATGAAAATTTCTCGCGTTTTGTCTACAAGTTTAATCCAATCATTTATTCAAGGTCTATAAGCTAGTTATAAACCTCGGACGATCAAAGAAAACCGACGCAAGTATATATATATATATATATATATATACCAAACTGCAAGCAGTTAGCTTGCGCAATGCGTAAGCGGCAATGGCTCATCCTGTAGAGCGCTCAATATGACCTAAAGGCCATGGAGCGATATCGCCTCACGATTGTGGGACATCAAAACCTTGCCAGAGCGCCCAAACTGCAAGCAGTTAGCTTGCGCAATGCGTAAGCGGCAATGGCTCATCCTGTAGAGCGCTCAATATGACCTAAAGGCCATGGAGCGATATCTAACTACAGACGGTACCGTTTCGGCCTTACGGGCGTCATCAGTGTAGTGCTGATGGGCAGGATGAAAGTAACTGCTATTTACAGTTACCTTTGATGCCTCCCGATGGTGGGACATCAAAACCATGCCAGAGCGCTCAAACTGCAAGCAGAGAGCGTGCGCAATACGTAAGCGGCAATGGCTCATCCTGTAGAGAGCTCAATATGACCTAAAGGCCATAGAGCGATATCTAACTACAGACGGTACCGTTTCGGCCTTACGGGCCTCATCAGTATAGTCACTGATGGGCAGGATGAAAGTAACTGCTATTTACAGTTACCTTTGATGCCTCCCGATGGTGGGACATCAAAACCATGCCAGAGCGCTCAAACTGCAAGCAGAGAGCGTGCGCAATACGTAAGCGGCAATGGCTCATCCTGTAGAGAGCTCAATATGACCTAAAGGCCATAGAGCGATATCTAACTACAGACGGTACCGTTTCGGCCTTACGGGCCTCATCAGTATAGTCACAGAAGAGATAATACCAGAAGTCTCACTCGAGTGGAAACATGTCCCATCTTTTTTATTGCGCATGCGCGAGCTAAACAAGTGTAATGCAATGTTGACAATAGAAAATTATATTGGGAAGTTGTCATTCCTACAGTAAAAACAGCTTTTTTTCAAGTAATACGAAATGTGGCTTCGATTTATCTGTGGAACTATTCGAACAGAAGGTAAAGCAGTAATTTTGTTGTATTTAGAAAGCAAACAGGGTCATATTTTTAAAAAAATAGCGCACTAAATATAAATTTGAGCATCATTAAAATGTGTTCGCTATGATGCCAAATTGTCTCCGGTATATACGAAGTACTGCTTTTATACTGGTTGATATTCGAATTTATTTGGCTCAAAAACACCATTACTTCAATATCCCTTTCTTGTTTTTCCTTGGATAGGTTTTAACAAGATAGAACTCTAGATCACTTGGATCCAAAAACGCTAGATTATAAAATCCTGATGTGACTTGATACTGACAAATAGAATATGTCTTGTGATTTAATACTACAAATAGAATGACTTTTAAGTACAAACTTCAATGAATTGATAAAGTGTAAGGATAGTGTTTAAAGTTGCTTCATGTGTAGAAGCTGAATTACTTTAGTTTATACACTGTAATGTCGATATCACATGTTGATATGACTTCAATACTAGCTGAACTTGCAATAATTGGTCTGTCCTGCTTGTCCCCGAGCCGACGGCGCGAAGCGCCGTGCGAGGGTACTAATCCCCCCCCCCGGCTATTTACACCAGGGGAAACGAAAGCATTAGCGAAGTCTAAAGTTCATCAAATATCGCGGGCGTGGGTCACCAACCGTGGGTGGTCATCCTCACTGATCTCAAAAATATGGCGGACTGTCATGAATAGCAAACACTGTGATTGGTCCAATTTAAAGTTTGCATTATTAACGACTGCATGACGACAGCGAAATAGCAAAGTAAGCAAACATTTCTTTTAATATTTCATTATTTGATGATTGATAAATTTCATGGCTTGCAAATATATTTCATTTTTTGCTCGCATTTTTGCAAGATTTTGTAAATTTCAAGAAAGAAATGGCGAAAGAATCGGCTAAAAGAAGGGATCCGACGTTAACGAAGGTAAGTTTGTTTTAAATTACCATGGCAACTACTTTAGATATTTCATGTTCGGAAAATACAATGGTTTTGTCAGCAAAGCGAGGGTACTTCTGCATGCATGTATTTTCTAGTTTGTAATACTTTAGAATTTGCACATTAGAACATTGTAATTGCCTGACAGAGACTGTTAGGGCCTGTTTGTATGGAAGCCGGGCTGCCCGCTTAGCAAGACAGCCTGGTAAGGTAGATAAGCAGGATGATTTCTCTTGTGTTTATTTGAGAAAATTTCGTCCCGCTTACCGGGACAATTTTGTTGTTTTGACATTGTTTTGACAGTTGTTAAAAATAGCTTGCAGCAGTATCGTTGAACTTTCATCCTGGAAACTGGGCTGGCCTGCTTGTGATTGTTTATATGGAGAAATTTCCATCCTGGTCTCTGC
>CACRXK020007099.1:7835-23585 GCA_902702795.2 Paramuricea clavata
ATCTTTATTAACGTCGTATACAATCTTATTTTGGGGAATGGGACATACGTTTGCTAGCTTCCACACCGCAGGTAGCCGTCTCTCCCGAAAAGACGCATTCAATATCACTGTAACAGTTCGGCAAGTAAATCGGCAAACGATTTCAACACCCAATTCGGTAGATTATCGGGGCCACTTGATTTACCCGAACCAATACGCTGTAAATGAGACAACACTTCCTCGACAGAAACAACAATTGGGGTATCGTTTTCAGATATAACAGCCACATTATCGTTTAAAGGAGGGTAATTAAGCATGGGTTCCAAAAACGTGTCATTTATCAGATTACTAAGAACAGTGGGATCTTGTGTATCTTGTTCTAGGTCGCAAAAATATTATCGGGTGTTCCCATGGAAAGACCACAAAACCGTTTCACTTCTCTGCACCAGTCCTTTGGTTTAGTATTCTTCATATCTTGGACCTTATTTTCATAATACAACTTGCGACACCTTTTTCTGGAACGATTGTCTTTGTTTCGTAACATTTTGTAAAGCGTTTGGTTACCTTGGGCAAAAGCTTTTGCTTTTTATTAATAAGGGTTCTCAAGTTATTATTCATCCATGGTCGATCGTTGTGGTTTGTTACTACAGCTTTCAAAGGTGTTAAGGTATCCAAAGTGTGGTTGATAATACAAGTAAAACTATTTAAGTTTTCTTCACATGATCGGTTGGAGGATACCATAAAATCCCATGGGACTTCAGAAAGAAATTTCCCTACACGCCTTATACTACTGGGTCTTTTGTCGCGAACACAAATTACATTTTTACTCTGCGTCCCTTTAGTTCGAATATTGGGAAATGCAAGGATAGTTAAGTGATCTGACAGTCCAAACGGTGGTATACCATATGGTTTGTCGTAGAAGTCAGCAAGATTGGTTAGGATTAAGTCCAGTTTACTCGACCCCCTTGTTGGAAAATCAACTATTTGCTTCAGATGGAAATGTCGAGTTAGCTGCTGAGTGGGCAATTTATTAAAGTCACCAGTTAAAAGTATTTCGCAGTTTGGGTATTTAGTTTCCATTATCTCCAAGGATGATTGCAGGTGTTCCAGCATAAGTGATTTATTAGCACTGGGTAGATGGTACAATACTCCTATAACGAGTTTAGCATATCCTCTTGGGAGGCGTCGAGAATTAATTATAGCCCACAAGACTTCACATTCATGTTCATTTGGGACATCAAGGACGCTAATGGAGTAGCTACTTTTTATATACAGACAAACTCCAACATGTTCTCTTTCTTTCCTATCTCGTCGTAGCAAAGTGTAATTATTAATTTGGACGACATCATCCGGTATTTGTTTTTTTAGCCAAGTTTCTGTGATACAGATAATATTAGGATTGTGATTTCCTATAACTAGCGCCAGCTTATCAACCTTTGGCACCAGAGACATTACATTAGATAGTAAAACTGATGGCACAAAGTGACCATTAATTGGTTCTAAGGGTGATTTACTAGACATAACATTTGGGAGAGATTTTTCAGGCGCTATTTCCTTGGGAGAGTTTATACATTGGACTTGTACAAGGTTATGGGGCACCGTTGTCTTCTATGTATATTATATAATTTATTCTATATTCCATCATTTCCGGCGTTTCTATCGTTACCGTTACTCAGACCAATGTCACATTCGGGGGACGCCGATATTTCAGTCTCGAAGTAGGTGCTATACGAAAAACCTGTTCGTTAAGATTATTGTTTTTATTATTACTACATAACTGGTTGTAATGAGGAATGGATACCTTTCTATTAGGCCACTGGCTGTTGTCGTTGGGTCTGCTAACATTTTTTTTATGTTTCTGTAGAGGTTTCTTCCGATTAGCCCTTAATTTGTTGATTTCTACTAGTAATACGAACAGGAATACTTTGACTATTCACGGCATTCCTTAATTGGGGATTACTGACATTTTTATTATAGGATCGTTATGTAAAGGTGTATGTAAACCGTCCAACTATTTATCATTATTTTGGACATAATTTTCTTTTATTCCCGCTTCAAAACAAACATCTTTTATACCAACAATTGACATGATCATTATATTATCGGCATTGCGGTTGAGGTCTTTGTCTAGAGATATATCATTTAAGGGTGTATGTGAATCGTCTAACAGTTGATCATTGTATTGGGCATTTTTATTCTTTTCTCCCGCTTCAGCAGAACCGCCTATTATATATATATATATATATATATATATATATATATATATATATATATATATATATATATTAGAATTAAGACTTTCATCACAGTTCATTTAGTCTCATATAAGCGAAGTTTCGTTTGCCTTCGCAGTGAATCTTCACCAGTTGACTGTAAATTATGGTCAAGTTTAAAATACTCTAAAATTAGGCAAATATTTCTCGCGGAAAAAGGTATATATATATATTATATATATATTATATATATATATATATATATATATATATATATATATATATATATATATATATATATATATTAGAATTAAGACTTTCATCACAGTTCATTTAGTCTCATATAAGCGAAGTTTCGTTTGCCTTCGCAGTGAATCTTCACCAGTTGACTGTAAATTATGGTCAAGTTTAAAATACTCTAAATTAGGCAAATATTTCTCGCGGAAAAAGGGCTTGGAATCGTTCTTTGGAAGAACGATAGGATATCAACCCCCCGGATATTATTGTTTCAGATTCAAATTTTATAATAACAATCTCAGTGCGTATAATATAACAATCTTTTGCGATTTTTCCTGCGCATATGCGTTGCCGAATCGCAATAAGAACCAGACAGAATGAAGCGCACAATAATGTAGATGAATGTCCTTCTTTGCGGTATCTGCTGGTTTAATACAGTTGCTGTGGTAGAAGGATTTACGCAGACTAACGCTGTTTCAGCTCGAATCTGAAACTGAATCTGAATCTACATGAAATTTGAATCTTAACGAAAAATATCCGGGGGCGCCTAACCTGCGATCAGGCTTTTCGGGGAGGAAAGGGAGAGGAAAGAAAAGCCTGATACAAATGTTAATTAGACCGCTTTCCGCCCCTTAACCTGCGACCAGGCTACCCGGAAGTAAAAAGTTGCGCGTATTTCGTGAAAAAATGTAAATATGGCTTCAAGCCATGTGTGTTCTCTATGTAGAGAGAATTTAAAAGTTAAATATGGCTCTTGTGTTGGGACAGTTCCGTTGTTTAAGGTAACAAAAAACAAAGAAATTACAGCAAAAGTATCGGGTAACTGTAGTGGCATTGTTTTGGCAGATTTACTTAAAAGTATCGGAATACTCGTTGACGGGTTGGATCGTGACAATTCGGTTCTATGCAGAAAGTGTGCCAGGAAGATTATCAATTGCACCACACTTTATTATGACATTAAAGGTGGTTTAATACCTGAAAAAAGTAATACCATTATGCAAGATAAAGACCAAGAAGATACGAAAACGCAAATGGCCGAGACCAATGAGCGCAAGCGTAATAACACCTCGCCGCAAGAAAACCCTCGTGAACGATAGTTACGATACAAGGAAAAATAACAGTTTGACATGTAAGAAGTCGCTGTTTCAAATGCAATCCTCTTCTGAAAAGGAGGAAAACATTAATGATGCCATAGCGAATCTGATGTGTTTGCCAGTCTCCGAAAAAGAAGAAAAAGTATCATGTGTTGTGAAGGTGAGTGAGCTGATGACGATTTTTTCAGTGTTAGTTTTTAGCCCTCTCAGCCGTATACCCTTGACTTCCCAGAGCTTTTCTTTGGAAAGCAAAATTGTTAGCATATGGCGTTAGCCAGGAGAAAATATTATATAAAACAAGGACCGGCCAATGTGGAGAGAATGACGGTTTTTTTTTGCGCACGTTATATATAAACCAATTATTAATTGGGCCATTCCATTTAATATGCTCACCTCCCCCCCCCCCTATTGAAGGTTAGGGTTCGACACCCACTGGGGCCGGTTGTTCAAAGGTGGATTAGCGCTAATCCAGTTTTAAAATTTAACCCACTGTTTTAGTTTGCAAATTTCAGCATGTCCATTTAAAACTTATATTGATTCAGACATGGTTTGTGAAGAAATATTTCTAAATTTATAACCAAGCTGTTTAACCTAGGGTTAAGCTAATCGGCTTTTGAACAACCGGCCCCTGGAGATTTATACTAATATACCCGACTGGATTTTTTGTTGCCTTGTAATCTTCAACCATCTAGGTTTTTTTAAACATTTTTTGGACCTACTGATCAGTTTTTGCTTTCACCCCTTAGAGGATATAATAGGTATTTTGTAAAAAACCTGCTCCTTTCCCAAACCCCCCATGAATTTTACTTGGCTCTGTATAGTAACCCCCCTTGGATATTGCATTCTTGGAAAGCCCTCCTCCCCCTGGATATCCATGACCCTCAATAATGGGGGGGGGGGGGCACTTATTAAATGGAATGGCCCATTGAAGAATTTGAGTCTAATGAGTAATGATCTATTTGCTGAAAAAACTCCTGTGTAATATTGCCATTATTTTATTGGCAGATATTTGTTGGATACTCTTCGGGTCGTGTAATCAAACACAATTGCAATGATCACGAAAGTTTGCTTGTAAAAAATTTGGCTCTGAAGAATTACAAATCCTCAGCTGTTGGTGTTGTGAAGTTTGGCCCTCTGAGAGATCATGTTTTTGAACAAGTTGGGAAAGAAATGAAGAGAGAAATCCTAATGTATACCACAACTCCTGATGCAAGTTTGAAATACCATGGTGATATCAAGAAGCTCGCAGATTATCGGAATGATCAATTGATAAAAGATGCAGCAGAAAAGCTACCAATTGTGGATGCCATAATCAATGCTGCATTCCCAGGACATAAGAGAGTAAAGAACTCTTTAAATAAACGTGCATTAATAATTTCTACCCTGATAAATCCATGGTTATCTCGTTCTAACTTCACCTACCGTATTCCGATCTCTTTGCTCATCTCAGGTGGGTGCAGGTCGGAAGAAGTAGATTGCTTTCATAAATTGGGACTATCAAGTCACTACAACACCTTACGTAATATGCAGACGAATGCAGGTGTTTCTCATGATAAAGTTCTCATTGAGTGGAAAGACAGCATTGTTGATGCAAAGATGAAGGCTCGACTATTGGAAGAAATTCTACCAAAACAGCTTGATGATACTATGATGGATGTATGCACAGTTGACTTCTCACCTGAAGCTGCTGCTAAATGTGTGAACTATAGTCCAGGGGTTTATCAATTTTGCAAAGAACTTTTGCCAAAATCTGATCATGACCTATATGATGACACAGAGATTTTATCTGCAATTTCCTTGGTTAAGAAAGAAAAGTTACCCACGTTCAGGTAATTTAGTTATTGCATAATGCTTAGATATACATATACAGTAATATGTCCTAATTTATGACTATAATAAAATTGTTTTCATAATATTTTTCACCAACCCCACCCACTCATCACTGACATTTTTTTCTGAAATAAAGTTGTTGGTGATAATTGGGACTTGGAGATTAAAGCACGATACCAGTCGAGGAAATGTAACAACCAGTCACTCCATTATTTTAATTCATATGCTGTTAAAGATCGGGTCAGTGGTAAAGATCTTAGCAATATACGTCCCCGTAAACTAATTGATCAATTGCAAATGGAAGAATTCATGCCCACAGCCAAAGTACAAGAGGATATCGTAGCTGATCTGGCTCACATTGTTCCTAGAGTTATTGTTCACCACATGAAACCATACAAAGAATTTAAGAATGCAGTGGTATACCATATTCCTCATGAACACACAAATGAAATGTCCACAAACTCTGAAATTGTAAGTCAATTTACTAATATCAAATAAGAATAAAATTATCTGGCATTATGCAGAATAAAATGCATCTGAAACTCTCTATTCTCTAATAATAAAGTAGGGTGCATCTGAGTACATTGCCACTTAAAGGGTTAATCACTGGTTGTAATGATCAAAATAATATATACATAATTGGTTAATGCTTTTGCTTTGTTCCTATTGTCATTTCGTGCTGTCAAATTGTTTACTAATAAAAATAATTAATTAATTTAGAATACATTTATTTTCAATTTAAATTTCAGTGCCCACTAGGACTTCATTTTTTAAATTCTAATAAAGCTGCAGAGATGGCTCAGATTCTGGATGACGTGCACAGTAAATACGTTCCAACAGTAACTTTGGATGTACCAGTAGTCCTTGATCATGTAATATTGGATGGTGATCAATTAACCGAGGAGAGAGCAAGGAATGCTCAGTGGGCAAATTCACTGGCTGGAACACAGGCAGAAAGAATGGAAGGAATAACACCTGGTTTTGCTGATTGGCATCTAAAAAAAAATTTCTTAACTGTATGTTTAACTGTCTTAAAATTAATGAATACTAAAAATTATAGATGGATCTTTGGATTTTGCCATGGGGGGTGACAAAAATTTAGGGGGCCAAGCCCCCAGAAAATGTTGAGAATTTTGGTCTTATTTAGTTCAAAATCCTTGTTTTTGCGTTAGATAGTCCAAAATCATTATTTCAATCAAACTATGAGCAGTTGGTGGTGGTGGTGGTGGTGGTGAGGGGGGGGGGTGCAATATATGGTGGGTGGAAAAACTTTGGAGGAGGGGTGGAGGGAGTGCCATATATTGAAATTACATGTGAATTAATAATTGTATTTGAAAATATTGCCTGATCATATGTAATCAACATGTGAATTGCTTGGTTATAATGAGGTACTGTAATTGACTTTGATGTACTTGGCGTTTTAGTCTGCTTAGCGGGCACATTTCTTTACCTAGTTGACGCATCTTGATGCGGAACCTTTGCCCCTTAATTAATTAGTAATATTATTGCTGATGGGGCCATGTTTATATTTTGTGGCAGTGCGTTGTGGATCCAGCACTTGCCACAAGTGTGCCACAGCACAGGTTCTTGGTTACACTGTACAAATACTCGAATAATTAATGGTTATTTCTTAACAGTGCTGCCCTAATTGTATTGCAGATTTGCTCAAAGCTTTTCTTTAAAGAAGGATCTGCTGGGGAAATTGGCACATCATGTGCGTCAATGAATCGAACAGGCAAAAGTAATGCCAAGAAAGGACCAGACGAAGATTACAATGCTTACAGTGATTTCATACAGCATGAAAGTGAGGCACATATCATTGCAAAATGGATTGCATTCGCAGGAATGAAAGATATGGAAAGTATATATTATACCATTATTTTGTTAAGCTCTTTTCCACACTAAAAAATTGCTCAAATTATATATGTATATTATTAAAAGGGGCAACATTTTCTTATTGTTGACCACCCATGTTTGGTACACAAGTTATTTTCTTTTTGTTATCTAAAAGTAATGGAAAATATCTAATGTGCTGTGAATATGGCAGACTGTATGTCAGTACCATATTATAATAGTTCAGGCAGGATAATTAAAAGTTCTTTTAATTAAAACTTTCTAAATACTTTTAAATTAATGGACAATGTTTGCAATGTGTCCAATTAATGTACAATTATGACATTTTGGTAATTGGAAAAGATCACCTTTTGTGCATTACACTAAAGATGCCTGTTTTTTATATCGGCTTTTTTTCCCCAAAAACAATTTAGGTTCCCCATTAACAAGACCAATTCCAGATATCACCAACTGGGACCTTCAGACGAAAAGAGATTGGCTATACAAAGAAATGCATGTCTTTTTAACAGAAATATTTCAAAGAACCAATTTACACGAGAAAGTAGTTATGTTAGATGAAGCATTTACACAAGGATTCACTTGCCGTCAGACTCATTGTGAAAAGAAGTTTCAATTGCACTCAACAAGAATAAGGTAATCCATTGAATCGCATTGCGCACTAATTCGCCCTCTCTCAGACTGTCTAATTATTTTATTAGATTATTATTTTACTGCTTAATGTCATACGATTTTACTCGTCAAGGGTGGCACTGGCACTTAATGTGTTAATATGTGCAAAAAAGTAATTTTTTATCTTATTACTGCAGATGATTTCACATTATTATTCCAAACTTCGTCATTTCAAAAATTTGCGGCAAGGTTAAAAAAGTTCATAATGAAATTTACAATCCGTTTTGTAAAATAAGTAGCATTTTAATTTTTTCTATTCTAGGACAATCAGAAATAGCTTTGTTTGCAAATTGGTTCATGAATTTCATTTTGAAGTTTTGAAAATTTTTTCAATTTCTTCATGCCAAACATTTTTCTATCTCAATGTCATTTTATGATGTAGACATGAACAACAAATCCATAACTTGATTGTAAATGATGGTGGTGATGAAAGCAGAGACAAATTTGGCTACTACAAGTGTCGTGGTTCATGTTCTCTTATGTTTGCGACTGATGCTACAAGGAAAAGGTAAAAGTTAGACTGATTACTAGTAGTAAGATTACTATAGTAAAACCATACTGCTGGACAATGAGCCTAATAAAAACTGAACATTCGCAAACCCACTCCCTTTAAGGGGCAAGGCT
This sequence comes from Paramuricea clavata, assembly GCA_902702795.2. Classification (NCBI taxonomy): domain Eukaryota; kingdom Metazoa; phylum Cnidaria; class Anthozoa; order Malacalcyonacea; family Plexauridae; genus Paramuricea; species Paramuricea clavata. The sequence goes on from CACRXK020007099.1 coordinate 16,336, forward strand.
GCAATGATTTTATCCTATTAAGATTTCACACAGGTCTGCTGATGAGCCCTCATATCTGTCCTTGCTATGATGAGGAGGCTAACGAGCCCTGGTCTGCCTTCCTCATTCAAAATATTATTTGTTATAATTTAGTGCTGTGCGCCGGAGTTGCCGGAGCCGGAGTTCTGCTGGAGCTCCGGCGGTTTTTCCGATGCCGGAGCAGAATTTTGTATGCCGGAGCACGGAGCCGGAGTTACGTTTTCCCAGCTCCGGCAAAATGACAAGAAACCAATTGAAATGAGACAAATGTCAAACGATTGTTAGTTACTGCAAACTGCCAATTGCTGTTAATGAATTCATCATAGACTTAAACTGCCACAGCCCACAGGAACAGCGTCGAAAAGCTGTAATACGATCGCAACTTACAAACGTCATGCTTTCATGAAGCCATCTGACTTAGCGCTACATCGTCTGTGTATTCATGCCTTGTAGATAACGAAAAAGTACAAAAACAAATAAATATCATCCTTTTGAAAATGACAGAGTAGTTTGTTTGGGTGCGAACAATTGCGCTGTGGAGTCTGAGAGTGTTAGCGTCATGCCTCGCGTCATGCTATACAAAAATTGCAACACTGCCTGGTTTCCATATAGATATTTTCTGCGTGGTTAAGTGTTTTCACTGTTTTGTTTCCTGAGTTATGTTATCTGATAATTAAGAAGTGCGAAAAGGGTTATTCATAATAATGTTAATAAAAGTTCTCTGATCGTAAAACATTTATTTAATACTTTATGATATGGCCGGAGCCGGAGCTCAGAGCTATAATTCGGCCGGAGCTGGAGATGAAAAACCGGAGTTTGCACAGCACTAATTATAATTATGCAACAATCTTTACATTTCAGGCATGAAAGTACAAAACACTCAGATGTACATATTATGACAAACCCTGTGTTGGAAGATCATACAATGGAACAAGCTTCTGAGACAGACTTTATTTATAATTATCATAATGCCAGACTGCAATTTGGGATGCTTTTTATGAACATTGTAGATGCCATCCGGGAAGGTGATGGTTTTCGCCTAACAAGATGCTACAAATTAGTTATCCTGTTTGCCTACAAATTCAAGCACACAAAATATGCTTATGCACTTTTATTATTGTTTGTGCAGACCGGTGCAGTGCTTTCAGAAGAGGAGTCATTCTGTCTAATTATGAATAGATTTGTCAATGTTAATGATAAAATAGGGAGAAATATTCCATTAGACCTGCACATGGAACACCTAAATTTATTACTAAAACGTCTGTCTAAAGGGATGGGTAGTAACATTACAACAAAGTCATTGCAGCGAGCTGCTAGGTCAGTTGTTGCAATAAACAATATAATGGAAGGGATTTACAAAGACTGTTCCAAGAAGAAGAAAAGTGGCAGTCACGGAAGCAAGAACCCAGAAGAGGCTGTACAAATTGTAGTAAAGGACCTGTTAGATGGCAAAGTGTTTCAGAAGACAAATGGTAGAGCTGGTTACCCTACATTTCCTAAGTTCACATCAAATGTCATTGATATTGACTACAGAGACTTTTTTAAGTGGACAAAAGACTGCTTAAACCGTTGGAAGGGGGTGTACGAAACTACCAAGAAATAAACTACTGTATATGTTACATTTAGACTCATTATTAATCGGTTGTACCAGAAAAAATCTACACTCACCCCACAGAGGAACTTTCTACCATCCAGATGGAGAGAGAAAAATTTTTTTCTGATAATAGTCAGTGTATTATGATATTCGAAGGGAGGGGGGTTAACTTCTAATTTCCTCTGTGAGGGAGATGTGGATGTTTTCTGGAATGACCCAATTCCTCATTTTATATTTAATTAATTACAGAATTAACATGATTGAATTATTTCAATATAATGATTAGCATTTTGATTTATCTTATAAATCTTCAAATTCAGTCACATTAATTGGAGGAATTGGAGCAATTAATCTGTTCATATCGCTTAGATATTCCTTTGAATAAACAAGGGAATATAGTTCATCTGGTATTAAAATGTCATTAAAAATCTCATTAATAACTTCTAGAGTTATGACTGCAACCTTCAAGGAAGGAGCAGTATAGCACTCCATCAAATCATACACATTAAAAATAGTTTGAACATTACTCACAATTGTATTAATCAGTTCATCAGAAAGACCATGAGTGAGGATGCCAGTGGAATCAAACATTGCCACCATCACCACCTTTGGCTTGACAGGACAAGGACAGTTGTATTTCTTTGAGAGCATTGTATAAACATTCTCTTTCTTCAACACTGACATCTCTTATTTGATCATCATCACCCAAACTTTCTGGTAAATAATCAAATATAGGCACTGGTTGACTGCAGCCAGATGCATCAGAATTGCACATGCAAGCTTTATGACAAACATTACAACAGTCATGGAATGGACTCAATGGGCAAACTTGGTCATCAAAATCCTTCAAAAATGACACATGACAGCAAGAATTTGATGACTTGGTTACCGCTCTTTTGATGTCTTCTTCACATGCAGTCAAATGGCGCCCATGATATATTGTCAGATGAAAAGCCTGTTTCCCATCTCTTCCCCCTATACCTGCTTCCTGTAAATGGCTGGTCAAGTTGCGAGATGGACCATAATGTACTACATATTGTACATGTGGAAAGTCTATGCCCATACTTAAAGATGTTGATGCAAATACCAATCGAACATTTCCACCTAATCCCTCAAATGAAGAACTAACACTTTCCTTGTGATTCTTTGGCGTTTGAGAATAATACACTCCCAATAAACAACGTTCATGCGCCGGTTCCTCACCGTCTGTGTAAATACCAGAGGTCCCCAGTCGCATCAAGAAATGTGTTAACAATGAAACAATGTCATTAACTGTTCTACAAAAAATAATAGTGAAAGGTGTTTCTCCTTTTCTCTCCAGCATAAGGTGTATCAGCCAGTCAAAGCAATGGAGTTCCTTATCAGCACGTAAGACAGTAAATCTTAGATTGTTCTTATTTGGACTGACAACTATATGCTCAATTCTCTTCATACCAAGGTATTTGGCTAAACGGTTACGCATTTCCTTATTTGCAGTTGCTGTTAATGCAAGAACAGGTGTGTGCATAGCAAGAAAAGATCTTAGCTCTGACAAACGCCCAAAAGCCTCCCTGAATGCTGCTTTTCCTTTTTTTCCAATTCCCCTAAATAAAAAAAATAATATATTCAGTCATATTATAGCAATACATATCAATTCGCATATTGTTAAATATATATGAAGATTACTGTGGTTGCTAAGATAGTCATGTTGCATTTTTCAGGTAGACTACCTTTAAATATAAATCAAACGTGGTGGTGCCAGTGTGGCCATGCAGGCCCATGCTATAAATAATTTAGTTATAATTATCACAAAAATGCGAGCAACATACCACGTTTCAATTGTATGTACTTCGTCCACTACCAATACTTTAGACTGATGTAAACCACCGTACTGTAGGCATTTCTTCCATCGATTATTGAGCCATTGTTCAGCACCACCGTAAACGATATTATATTTGCCTTCCGATATTTCTTTGTCGTTCTCTTCTGATTCACCGATCGCAGCTGCACGTACTCCACACATGGTCTTTGCCACATTTGCAACCTGCTGTTGCCTAATATACTCCAGAGGACTAACTACGACAATCATAAAATGCTTCATCACGCCCGTTTCAAGCAAGTGCAAATTTTGGTAAACAGTCGGAAGAAGTTGGTACACAAGGCTTTTCCCAAAACCAGTAGGTAAAACCGCAAGGACATCTTCACCACAATAGATTAGCCTTCTGATGCATTCTTGCTGTTCTGGTTTCAGAGTATGACATTTTATATCACTCACAGTCTTACTTAAAGCTTTTAAAAATATATTCATTCTACTTTCCGACGCCATGTTTTTAATACACTAGCTCAGCCTGCGCATGGGAAGAAACCGGAAATTATTAACTAATGAAAACCAATCAAAACAAGCTATTTGAATTTTAATTTATTCTGACCAATCATAGGAAAATACCAATATTTGGTATGAATGCGCACGGTCTAATTAACATTTGTATCAGGCTTTTCTTTCCTCTCCCTTTCCTCCCCGAAAAGCCTGATCGCAGGTTAGGGGGCGCCTGACATCCTATCGTCCTTCCATAACACAATTCCAAACCCTTTTCTGCGAAAAGTACAGGGCCGTTTTTGAGCATATCAACATTTAGTCATAACTCCTAGTCAGCTAGTGAACATTTGTTGTGAAGACAAATTATACTTGGTCAGTATATCAGTCTAAACGAACTTTTGGGAAAGTATTAATGCCCGCCCGGATTTTTGAATTCAACACATGTTGTGTTTTGCGATTTTTCCTGCCCAAACAACAAGTTATCCGACGATAAAAAATGCGTTATAGGATTCTATGATAGTCGTTGATAAATGTCTTTGGCAAAAGAATCTTGCAAATTTAAAGCATGCCGCGTGAGAAACATTTCTTCGGTTCACTTTGCAGCTGACCTTTGCTTCAGGTTGTAAAATCTACAACTCGTCTGTTGTGTTTTGCGATTTTTCCTGAGCTACAGAAAAGTGTTTCAAACTCTTACACTTCTTCATATCATCGGATTTAATGCATTAAAAGATGTCCTCCTTGAAAAGGTTTGATAACGCGCCTTTATCTATTAAAAAATGGGGACTAATACAACAACAACTGTTTGACAAGCCATGTCTGCATGTACAAGAGCAGTCTAAAATAACAATCTTTTGCGATTTTTCCTGCGGACATGGTCTGCTGAATCGCAATAAAAACCGCACAGAATGAAGCAAACAGTCATGTAGATGAATGTCTTTCTTTGCAGTATATCTGCCGGTTTATACAGTTGCTGTGGTTGAAGGATTTACGCAGACTAACGCTGTTTCAGCTCGAATCTGAAACTGAATCTGAATCTACATGAAATTCGAATCTTAACGTTGCAGTCGTATAGGGCTATAAGCGCACGAGGGGGGAGGGGGCGGGAGCTGGGGGTCGGCTGCAGTCCCCTTTTCCCCAATCAGTGTTTAGTCGGGGCCGGGGTCTGTCGGGCAGGTTCTATTTAAAATGTCGGGCAATTTGCTAGGGCTGCTTCCCTCGGTATAATGTACATTTGTATTTTGTTTTTTGTACAGTTTCCCCTCAAAACACTTGTATATTTGTTCTGTATCTTTTATTTATACCGTTTTATAACCGCTCTATTTCCGCGCGTCTGTATAGGACATGTATTCTTTCTATTTACCTTCTACTCATTTATCACTGATAAACCCATGATAATGTCGGGCAATTTTCATCAATGTCGGGCAAATGTTTCCCCTTCACCCCTAACGTTTTCCCTACGTCTATGCATATGGCCAAAACGTTTAATCGGCTTAATTAATGTTAGTGAAGTTTAAGACGAAGTGCTCCTTCAATTACCTGAAGTTGCTTCTTACGCCTATTAGCAATATTTATATGCAAATTTTAACATCGAGAGTACGCGTTAATTAATAAAATACGTACCGTTTTAGACACGAAGCCGAAACCACTGATGGCCAAACAAGTATTTTTCAATCCAAGCATGCATTCAGATCAGGATTCAGGCAACGCATACTAAACAGTGGCGGCGGAACGAGGGAGGCTAGAGGGGTAGGGGTCTACAGCCCCCCAAAATAAAAGTGGGGGCTAAGCCACCCCCCCCCCCCCGCCACCCCCTTCCGATCTCTCCAAAAATTTGGATAAGATTCAAAATTTTGTAGGTTATATATAAAATTGGGCAAATGTAGAGCAAAAATTTAGGAAATTAAAGATGAAAGAAAACGTGTCAAGTTGGAAATATGTGAGGTCCGGAAAATTTTTATCCCCCAAAAAAAAAAAGAAATGGGAAAACTGTTCCGTCGCCATTGATACTAAATGTGTCACCATGACAACAGTATTAAATTTATAGGATCAGGTTTCGTAGAACACGGTTTACGCGGTCCACATGTTCAAAAACTTGACGTTTGTCCTAGAAACAATTAATGCAACCTAATTAAATTTAAAAATTGATACAAAACTAATTAAATATGAACAGTAGTACGTTAAGCACAGCCACACGAAGGGCTGTGAATCGTTACAGTTTTTTAAAAAGTATACTCGTCGCACATTTTGTAATTTTGATAATTTTGATCGTATAAATTAAGTTGTTATATAGTCAGTGTCAGAGTTCAATTTTTCTGTTTGCTGATTGGACAAAACCGTATCACGTGCCGGTCCACAAAACGCATGTTCACTGCAGGCTTTGGCGAGGAGGCAACCGGTCAACATCAACAATGTAACAGTTATTGAACGGGTTAACAATAGAATGGTTGCAATGCGCATGCGCTTCAATCATGAAGTTCCAAAGTTTATTTTCTAAACTTTTTATTAAAAATTTACGGCGTTCCATTTATCCCGTTCGTTTTGGTTTCAAATTAAGTTCACTTCTATAACCAGTGAATTATTCATACTTTGACACTTATACACTCTTTGACTAAACACTTATTTACTGAGACCTCGGGAAAGCAGTGTGTTTTGTGGCCCTCGACCGCCGGTTGTTGCGGTCTCGGGTCCACAAAACACACTGTTTCCCTCGGTGTCAGTAAACAAGTGATAATTAAATATATTAATTAATTCAACCCAATTGCTGTAAATAATACGTAATTCAGCCTTTTTTCAAAAGGAACGGGGAAAACGTATGACAAATCTACTGTGAATATACTGCTTGTAAAGCACCAAATTTTGGGAAACTACATTGAAGTACGTGTTATTGGTGGGAGAAGTCGGAGGCCAATTCGGGCGGGGGGGGGGGGTGACATCAAATTGCGTTTTGATGAGGGGGTCGAAACGTTTGGTCATTTTGCGATTAAAACAGACGGGCACTGCACCAAAATTAAATTCCAGCGAATCCTTTCTTGCATTCTGTGCAAATAGTTTACCGAGGCAAAATTTACCTAAAGTTGCGATGCCCGTTACTCTTAAGACAAAGGCAACTATAAATTGTTTTTCCAGTACGCCGTAGTTGTTCGAGATGCTTATACTTTATTTATTTACATCATTTTCATGGTTCATAAGCACACAAACGGTTACGAAGTCTACCGTTTGGGGTGCTTTATGTGAATTGACTGACTATTGCTACCTAACGGTTGTTTAAAAGAAAGATAAGCACTTTTAAGAGGAAAAAAAGTTATATATATATATATATATATATATATATATATATATATA
>CACRXK020007100.1:0-23584 GCA_902702795.2 Paramuricea clavata
TGATTGATGGTTAGGATCTGAGTCAAATCTTATTTGCTAAATTTGCTGTAATTAATTGTAATTAACCCATTTTCTCTTGGACTGTGTTGAGTCAAGACAATACTGTGGATTCAGGTAGACCGTTAAATGCGAATAGTTGTCGTGTTAGTTTTAACGGTTGTACGATGACGTTTCTAGGCAGATTTTCAGATGTTTCCATAGACGTACCGGGCGGGGGGGGGGGGGGGGGGGGGGGGGGGGGGGGCGGCAGCCCCCCAGTTTTTTGGACAGTTGGGCAATATTCGATTAACAGTCGGGCAATTTTGGGTTGTTAAAAAAAAAATCGCACCAATTCTGTCAATTTTTTCGAAAATTTAGACCCCTTAAATGGTACACTGACCGAAATTTATTTGGCTTTTCACAATCATGAAAAGTTGGGCAATTTTACGAAAAGTCGGGCAATTTTCTTTCCGCCCCCCTAATTTTTTCCTTCCGGTACGCCCATGGATGTTTCTAAGGCATGTCTTCAATGTATGTTTTCAAAATTTGAACGTTATTACAACGGTTAAATTTTGAACATAAACATTTGAAGCCATGCCTTAGAAATGTTTGAAAATCTGCCTAGAAACGTCATTGTACAACCGTTAACACAACAACTATTCGCATTTAACAGTCTACCTGAATCCGCAGTAACAAACTGAAAATAAAGTTACACTTGGACTAATATTTATTCCTATCTTTGGCATGTTGTTTCACATATGTTTCTTAATTCACACAGTAAGTTTCCACAGACTTCACATTGATTGGAAATATTCGATGCATACAAATATGCTTGTTTTAGTTGTTTATCCTTCTGCTTGTTGTGCTATTGATTTGAGTATGTTCATGACATCTTGACGATGATGATCAACTTTAGGCCTAAAAAAAATACCTGTGGTTCTGATTCCCGACCGACCCTATTTTTTTCTGCTGAATATATTATTTTTTCAATTTCAATTGCGATTGACCGTGCGACCCTATTTTCTCTGAGTGGTTGCAGGCTGCTCATACAGTATGCCAGAATGGCGTCTGTTGTCACACTAATTATTGAACCAAATTACCTATAAAATTCGTCCATAGGAAATATGCATCTCTAGTTAATATTGATGTCGGGACTGCAAATCGCCCAGCAAAAAACCACCAAAATCATCAAAAAAAAATTTCCGATCTACCGACCCTAATTTTTTCATGATATGAAACCGGAACCACAGGTATTTTTTTAGGCATGGGCGTACCGGAAGGAAAAAATTAGGGGGGCGGAAAGAAATTTGCCCGACTTTTTCGGATTGTGCACGACAAGTACCCAAAAAATTTTTTCTGGAAATTATTTTGAGTATTTATTATTTCATAACAGTATCTAACCAATGCATCTATCTAACCAATGCAGTATCTAACCAATTGCATGCCTCAACAGTAGCTTTGTTTGCTGCACCATATATTCAATATGATTTGTATATTGTTATAAATTCCTCTTTGACACTTTAGTATTTTTGTACGCATTGTTAAAAAATACCTTTTTTATTTATCAAACAAATGGCAAAATGTACGTTTCGAGTTGTTATTGTCTCGACTGAACATGGAAGAGAAAATACCTGTTGCAAAATGCAAAGTAATGCCAAAACTCAGAACCTTTTTATTGCGGTGTGGTGTGATGCTTGCATGCAAATGATAACTTGTAAGGACATGATGATAAATTAAAAATTGTTGTCAACCCTACTAGCTAGACCCAAGTCGGTCACCCAACTAGATCTTAGGTAGCTAAACTACATGCGAAGCTACTGTAGGGGACCCTCAATTTCAAAAATGCTCTGACCAATTCAGTTTTACAACCTACTCAATTTTAGGCTCTTGCTCTCAAGTTGGGGCCCTATTAAGGTCGGGGCACAGGGCATGCTACTGTTTCCAATGAGGATCCATACTATTTCTATGGTAATGATTTTGAAAAAAATTCCAGCATACATGTAGCCTCATCTGAACATGTATTCATAATTCACCCACTCGTTTACATTCGTCAGAAGAAGAAAATTGCAGCAAAATTCCATCAGCGGCAGCATTCCCCCCCCCTCCCCTCCCCCCACCTTGGTCTGATTCTCACCCTTAGATGATAGAATAATACAGTATTGTCCAACTGAAGTGACCTTTATAAAAAAGATTTGTAGTACTGATGAAACTTTTCCCAAGTTTTCATAACGTTTTTGTTATGGATTTTTTGCTTCCTGTAACAGATTATATTAGACTTGCTCCAAGTCTGCATCTCAAAGGTGGGTGGGCGAATTTTATCCCCTTCCTCCTACTCGCTTTAAAAATCTTCCTGCTTGCACTTTATAAATCTTGAAAATAAACCCTTTAAGAGGCAGACTTGAAGCAAGTCTAGTATTATTATTATGCTTGATCTTCTCACGAAAAGAAAAATGAAGTTTCAAATGCACTTGACAATCTTTATACGGTATCCCAAAGTTCACGGGTTCGATTCCCACCGTGGTCAGGCAAACTTTTCAGCTTGTCCGATGTGGATGCACACTCAGAATAACACCACAAACATTATATTCACCTGAGGCTGAGTACATAACACCAACACACAGTCACACACAAAAAGTACCATCAGTTTAATATACTGTTAACTTTCTTCAGGGGCTGGTTGCATAACTACGTTTTAAGCACTATTTTGCAGTTAAATTGAGTTAACTCTAAAATACGAGGTTTTGATTAGTTGACTTTCCCACTACCTGTAGTTAACTTTCACGACCTTTTTGTACAATTTTCCCCAGGTATAAATAAAACTCTAGTGGCAAGAAAAGAATCAAAAGATATCAGGATACTGCAAACTGCATGTCCTGCTGATAACTATATGTTCTAAATTTAAGAATGTTGCGATGAAACCAGTTCCTACATACAATTTCATTGTACGTCAACGCGAGACAATACATGACAATTTCTTGGTAGCTACACTCGACTATCCCTCATGTTTTACACGCTTTTTTCGTGTTCTGGACCCAACATTCCCCTCGTGTATTATAACACCATGATGACAATATAAAAGCACGCAACTCGTTTTCTGCTTCTCAAATTTAGCCGAGGTGAAACATTTCAAGCTTTAAGCCCTGGGCAAACTAGGAATTAACATTGTTGTGGAAACATTTGTGATTTTCGATGTTTCCTCAAATGTTTCTCTGTTTGCCCACCCGTGGAAACATTGTTGCGGAAACAAAATTTGCTTCCCGAGAAGCAAAAATATTTCCTAGCAAAAATATATCCCTATGTTTCTCACAATGTTTCCTAGTGTTTGTCCACTCTGGGAAACATTGGCAGGAAACAGTGTCTCCACAACAATGTTTCCTAGTTTGCCCAGGGCTTTAGATTCACAAAATAAAGGTTTGATAAGTGTTGTAACTATACGTAATGATAGTGGTCACGTGATTTCAAACTCTCATGCACTCTCATCCTTGTTTGATCAGGGCCGTAACTAGGCGCGGGGCATATTCGTATATTCATGTTCACATATCGTAAAAACAATCGATTTCAAAAGAAACACGATTATATGAATATGCAACCCCCAATTATCGCGTCTAGTTACGTCCCTGGATCCGGGTTTTAAACTTGAGGTAAACTTTGTTCGCCCTCATTTAAAATGTGCATTTAATTATGCGAACGTTGGACGTCGGATATAGTACTTTCATTACAACAACGTTCAGGGAGTACAAAATACATTTAGGTTCCATTTACATAGGACCAGATAAAAATAAATCTCAAATTTCTACGATTGTCTCATGCGCTTAACACGTGACGCATGAAACTGGACGAATTCGAGCACAACTATATAACCGTACGAATTCCCATGTGAGCCCGTTTACACTTTACACTTGCAATTGTTTCTGCGATTTTAGGTGCTGCTTTCTTCTTTTGATGGATGTGAACGAGTGGACGAGTTATGTATGTTCAGATGAGAGCACAGTGGTACATGTACATAAACTCAGACCATTCTTAAGCCTAGTTCTCATTCATCGCAAACTGTCACCGACGATCGGCGACGCTTATCGCCGATACTCGCCGAGCGCGAATGCACGAAAGTTCTCATACATCGGTGATCGTCGCAGATGACAGCCGATGTGTTTCGAAATTTCCCAAATTTCCTACAAAATGGCCGCATTCAACGTAAAGTTCATTATTTCTGTCAAACTTCAATTGATTATTTCCGTGCTTGTAGAGGAAAAAACAACTTTTACTCATTTCTCATAGATTTTTCAAGCAGGTGGCAGTCGGCGATGGTCGCAAGAAACAAACTTTTTTGTTTCCTGCGATGTCATCGCCGATGGTCGGCGACGATTACGGACAATCGGCGATATAATTTTTGATGTGTTCTCATAAATGGCAAGCGGTCGCCGACGTCGCAAAGCTCCCATCGCCGACGGTTTGCGATGAATGAGAACTAGGCTTTAACACATCTACTCCTCCGCGTTTATCAGAAGAAGAAAATCGCAGCAAAAAGTATAAACGGCCCTATATATGCTTCCGAATTCATCCGATGTCGTTATTCTTAGTGTACAAGATGCCTTTATGAAATGTTTTAGTGACATTAAAGTATAAAGCATTCAAACTTCAAGTACATAATCTGATAATTGTATTTTCACGACGTACTTAGCTTTGCCATGCATGCTATTTACAAAATTAATACATCATGTTGTAGTGTCAGTAGTGATTTCAACTCTTAAGAGCTAAGGATAAACACATGCGTTCCTTTAATCCCTTTTAGCTTGAACGGTAATGTTGAGATCATGAAATTTGGGTAACATTGAAATGTTTTCCAATTATACTTGGCATCTCAACTCGTAATTTCGCTAATGTTTCTGACGTTCTTGTCAACTCGTACTAATGTTTACAATATATATAATATGTATATTGTACAGTATATAGTAGCTACAATCTGTATAATCTAACACCGCTTTTAATAAATAATTAAACTTGAGGTAAACGTTTCTTTGTCTTCCCTCATTTTAAATGCACACTGCTACATATTCTAGTCAATTGAGTCAACTTTAAACACCTATTACTCCTGTACAGTAAAGTCAAATGATTGAACATGAAACTTTGGAATCTTTTAGTTTTAATTGCATTACGATGTAAAGGAATCAAACGTTGAGTAATCCGATAATCATGTATTCACCGAAATCTCCAACGTTCCTACATCTTCCGTTGCCAATTCCTAACCGTCTCTTCGTTAACAAAAATTTTTCACTAAGTCCTTTATCTCCCATTCGTAAGATTTCACAGACCAAGCTTGTTCAGCCACTGGACTTTGAGAAGTACATCTTGGAGAATCAGCCTTTGGCGGAGAATGATCCTGAGACTAAATTACTGGAATTCCCTGATGATGATATAGAAGTAACAACAATACATAGACAGCATCGTACTGTTCATCCATATATTCCTAAGGATCCTGGGTATGTCAAAATCTATTTTCCTTATACGGTAAACCTATGTGTGAGTTAACATTTCGTTGGTAATGAAATCCTTAAAATCTTAGGTTTCTTTTTACTGAGTCGTACATATTCTAAATAATTTCGGAATTTCATGCACTATGTCTGCAAATTGTATAAAATTTTATATTCCTAAGAAATAAATTGACTATTAGCTATATACAGGACTTACTTCGTGTTGGAACACACAAACATATACTGCATGCCATATTGAAAGGAGGAGGACCAGTATGCTTTTGCAAACAATGTAATTAGTTTATGCTTTTGTTTGATTAGAATTAATAGTAGGTCAGGCTCGTAATAGATTACTGTATTGCAAAACTACTCAAAACTCGCACGAATAACCAGATCTGCATTTGTAATTTTCCCTCTCTCATCAGGTCAAACATTCAATGCAAAAGTGACCATGTCTTTTCCTTTCTCAAATCAAACCTTCTTCACCTTTAGAGGTTGTAATAAATTACTGCCAGTATGTTTTAGTAAAAACTCCAACAAGTCAGTCTCTTGTTGTAAATTCGTACAATTACATTTTCTAGAGCTGATACAGACCCTCTTGTTGTGGACTGTGTGAAGTTATACACTTCCGACTGGCATGTTGTCAACAGAAGGTAACTATGAGTACTCAAAGTCCCATTTTTAAAGTGCCCATATGCATATCACTTGTGGGACCTTTATGGATTTGAAAACCGCGTAAAAAGTTAGCTAATAAGTTCAAAAGATTTTTTTGATTTAGTGCAATAGTTTAGAGGATATAGGCATTTAAACAACGGGCTGTTCCTGAGTCCCAGCCTCCTGGGGTCTAAACACGGCTATTGAATTTGGCCTTTTTCGAAACTGTCCATTGTGTATAGGAGCCTGGGACTCAGGAACTGTAGGTAATATAAATGGCTGTATCTTCGAAATTATTGCACTAAATCAAAAAAATCTTTTGGACTTATTACCTAACTTTTACTTATTAACTAACTTTTTACGCTCTTTTCAAATCCATAACGGTCCCATAAGTGATATTGGCACTTTAAGCCATGTTCTTCAAATCTCACCACATTTGAACAGGATTTGAAGCAGGGATAGATTTACTGGGGGGGGGGGGGGCCTTTCCAAAGACCAAAAGGGGTGCCAATAAAAATATAGAGACAAAATGAGATCTCTATCTTTCACATGATAGTGAAATTGTCATACAAGACTACAGAATAGTGCCTCGCTGCCGTAGCTCCTCTTCTAATTACGCACTTGGCCAATAGGTGCACCTTGAGGCTTGAACTACATGTATGACCGAACTCCACCTGACCAAACTCGATGCGCACCCCTTCTCCCCCATTCCAAATCTCACTGGATTCATCCCTGATTTCAAGTTTTGCTGAACCAGTTTAATATCTACTGTATTATATTTTGTTCATTGTACCACCGGAATATACTATTTTCAAATTGAGAAGGAAAAATTATTGACTGCCCAAATTATGTTGTATCTGATCTTCCATATTAATTCATCCTTGAACAGTGATGCTAATCTCTCAACTTCCCAGCGTTATGTAGCTTGAGCACTGCCACAGTGTTGGGCTATAAACCAGTGAACTTTGTTTCCAGCTTTCATTTTACTTTAACACCGCAGTGTGCAACGAAAAATTCGTTGTGTCGAGCAGGGTTCGAACTCGCATCTCCGGGTTTCTAGACCGTCGCTCTACCCATTGAGGTGTCGAGTCAAAGGGAATTGGTAGCGAGTCTTGTCCAATTTAAGTGCACGAGATATTTTTTCACGCTTGTTTTGAACCTAGAATTCTAAAAATCCGAAGGTGCGAGTTCAAATCCCACTCGAGACAACGGATTTTTCGCTGTACTCTGCAATATCCGAATAATATGAAGAAAGACGCCTGCTCAGGCGTTCACTTCGGCTACGTAGCAACACCTGACAGGCATGGAATGGATTTTTGGCGAACTGGATCTTTACGCTACCCGGAGCCTTGCAGATTGCCGTGAAATGGTGCGTGTGCACACATCGAGTCGCCATCACTGCATTCTGGGAGTAAAGTCAATTACTCGACGAAAACAAATGATAATACAAAAAAAAAGCACACACAAAAGGAGGAAACCTATGCTTCGTCAACGTACTACTAGCCAAAGTAACTAGTTTTTCATATCTGAAATAAATTTGTTTGCAGGTATCAATTTCGCAGTAAAGAGGAAGGCAAACCTGACTCGAGAAGAAGAACAGAAAAAACTGGAAGTTTTCTTGAAGAACTGCCTAAACATAATTACGAGATCGACGAGGAAAAGGCGCGAAAAGAAAATGACACGGTAAGGTTGATTTTATAATTTGTAAACTACTTTTACCTGCCCAATGTAGACGATATTCAGGGCTTAACAATAGGCGTACAGACGTACGATTGTAAGCTGAAATTAGCTTGGCATACGCCAAGAATTTCAGACAAGTACGATTGCGTAGGCTTCCTACAGCAGAGCTAGTGCTGTGCAATCTCCGGCTCCGACTCCGGCCGAATTATAGCTCTGAGCTCCGGCCACATCATAAAATATATTAAATGTTTTACGATCAGAGAACATTTATTAATATTATTATGAATAACCCTTTTCGCGCTTCCTAAGGCCAAAAAAATATGTGGGTTTCCGGTTTCCCGACCCTACCTAGCTTTTGGACGTCGAAATCCCGACCCTAAACTTTTTTATTGGATCATGCTTGTAAGTGTTTCCACTTAGAGGAAAAAGTTTGTGGAAAATTGAAATTTGAGGCAATATTAGGGAAATTTATCTTTGGATGTGGAAGCACTGACTAAACAAAATGGCGTCCGCTTGTTCGGAAAATTAAAAAAGAAGTTTAAAAAAAAAAGTTAAAACCGACCTACCCTACGTAAGTTTTTATAAGAAGAAACCGGAAACCCACATATTTTTTTTTTGGCCTAATTATCAGATAACATAACTCAGGAAACAAAACAGTGAAAACACTTAACCACGCAGAAAATATCTATATGGAAACCAAGGGTGGGTAGTAGCGAAGTTGTTGTAATTCGCTACTGTAGCGAACTACAATTTTCAAGTAGCCAGTAGTTTTTGACTACTTTTTTAAAACAGTAGCTGTAGTTATAGCGAACTACATTTTGCCTAAAAGTAGCCGAGTAGTTGACTACTTTTCAAACAGCGAATCGCTCTTCGCTACTTTTTAAAATTGTTAGCAACTTGATAGAATATAGCCCGCGTGCAGGCCCAAGGGAACTGATAGTGGGCCTGCAAGCAAGGCCCGGTATTTTGTAAAACGCCCCTTCTCATAACACGCCCCATTCGCGCGTCAATTGTCAGAAAAGAACCAATGACAGCACCCAAATATTAACAAACAAACTCGCATTAAAATGTGCGGGGTTTTCTCTGCTTATTCAGAACATAAACAATGTGTAAGTGGCTGCGTTTTAACTCCAAAAAAGCAAGCAACGCAGTCAATAATTGCCAAATTTGCAAGTGCTCATTTTCAACTAAAATCGGAACAGGCAAATTAGGACGAATTTCAACAGAAAACCAGTCTCAAACTTCAAATCGTGAGGGAAGTCGTGCGACCACATTAGCATTTATATTATATTATTGCCATTGTTATAAATAAATTGTCTCACTTATCAGATCATGTGTGCAATTCTTGTTGCGGCGGAAAGTACGAAATTTATTTCAGTTATTTCATTTGGTAAAGAACTCTACAAAAGAAGAGAGCGTTTAGAGTCCGGATCGTTTCGTTTCAAACGGCAATTTAATACCGTCTTCTGTTTCGCTCTCTCAGCGAAGCCTTGTAAATCGCAAAGTGTTTCGAATAGGCTTACATGCAACTGCATCTCAACATCAACCAAAAGATAATTTTCTTGAGGAACATATAACGTATCAAGTCTGTTTGAAATTAATGAAACTCAAGTAAAGGTTACTATAGTTTACCCCAGTCGTAATGAGTGCTATTCCAACACCTCACGACAAGCAATCCCCATTGGCATAACGGCAAAAACATCTCTTCCTTCAAGTAAACAATAAACAGTCTGTTCTTGTTCCATTTATAATCGAAAAAAGTGATCAATTTTCGAATTTTAAGCTTATTGAGAGCCTTTGTGATGAATCACTTATCTAATTATAGAATCTAACAGCAAACAGCCAATCAGAATGCCGCGTTCGTGGGCGAACGCGGAAAGTACAAAATACCGGGCCTTGCTTGCAGGCCCACTATCAAGTTCCCTTGAGCCTGCTCCCTTGGGCCTGCACGCGGGCTAGATAGAATAGAATGATATTGAGACACGGTTTGCTTAAAATCAATACTCAATTTTCACTCTTGAACACTGTAGTGCTTACAAAAATGTTGCTTTGTGTTTACTGTGGCTACTCGTAAGTCGATTTGTTATAGTTTACATATCAGCCTGAGTTAGTAGATGCTCCAAATACAGTAAAACTAAACAATATTGCGTAGTGAAATAGTCGCTACATTTTTAAAGCAGTAGCTGTAGTCAGTAACGAACCACCCTTGTTCAAAAGTAGCAGCAGTAGTTGTAGCTGACTACATATTTTTGAAGTAGCGGTAGTTATAGCGAACTACAAAAATTTTGTAGTCAACCCACCCTTGATGGAAACCAGCCTCGAAAAATCTTTCACAGTGTTGCAATTTTTATATAGCATGACGCGAGGCATGACGCTAACACTCTCAGACTCCGCAGCGCAATTGTTCGCACGCAAACAAAGTACTCTGTCATTTTGAAAAGGTTGATATTTATTTGTTTTGTACTTTTTCGTTATCTACAAGGCTCATACACAGACTATATGTAGCACTAAGTCAGATGGCTTCCTGAAAGCATGATGTTTAACAGCAATTGGGAGTTTGCAGTAACTAACAATCGTTTGACATTTGTCTCATTTCAATTGATTCTTGTCATTTTGCCGGAGTTGGGAAAATGTAACTCCGGCTCCGGCATACAAAATTCTGCTCCGGCTCCGGCGTCGGAAAAACCACCGGAGGTCCGGCAGAACTCCGGCTCTAGCAACTCCGGCGCACAGCACTAAGCAGAGCTCAACCGTTACTCCTTTGTGTTTGCCTTAAAATCCTTCAGGCAATGAAAAAACGTTCGCCTCTAACCCTGATCCTAAAATATCCATATATTTATAACAATCAAACATGAAACATTGATCCAGAAACATCGAGTTCACTGCTCGAATCCCGGACCGCCATCTTTGTTACATACGTCGTTTAAATCCAGCATTTCGAACGCATTCCTATATGGGAATTTTATACAAGAACTATATACAAAATCGTACGTCAACATTGACTAAATGTATACGTCAACTGATTTATTTTTTAAGCCTTGCGATATTTATCCCTCATTCCGTAATCGGAGATGGGCGAAAGAAAGTCAATTTAAAGAGAAAGTAATTTTATTGGAATATATTGATAAGGGCATCTTGGTTTGTTATCTTGCTAATTCTGAATATCTTCTTTCATTACAGCCTGATTCTGGTGAAAATGGAAAGGCGTCACCGGCAGATGACCTACCAAAGGGGACACTCGCTGCCAGGTGGGCTAAGTGCTCTGTTTCTTTAATTGCCAGCTGATGTTACGATTATACTGTACTTGCTGACTTATTTCAATAAGAAATTATCTCGCCTTCCATCAAGTCTGGCAAAGCCGGATCATAATCTTATAGCAATCAAAGTCGCGATTAAATTTATACAATAAACAAAAAAAGTACTATTGCGTGTGCCAGGATATGTGGGACTAGACTGAAGGCTACCAATGCGAAACTAGAATTACATTAATTAGCACATTTACTCTCTTTTATCGTTACATGAAGTTCCAGATGATAAGTTATCCATTGTACATTTTGACAAGTATACACGGCAAAAAACGCCGAGCCTGCTGCTCAACAGGATTGAACAATGTTTTGCTGCCCACGTTGTTCACACTTGTCAACAATATTGAACAATATTGTTGAGCCTGAATCGGGTGTAACAATATTGTTCAATGTTGTTGACAACTATGAACAATATGGGCAGCAAAGCATTGTTCAAACCTGTTTTCATCAGTATTGCAACAACCTGATCGTTTTTTGCCGTGTAATAAGGATGAATTGAACCTATTGTACATGCAGTAGCAATTTCTTTTGTCTCAGGGCTTATTCATATGAGCCCGGTTTGACTGGGCTATTACTGTAGGTGAGGTATTGGGTGGGATAAAAATATGTGTGACTGTGACTTACGCGATGATTCCCGATTTACCTTTTGCCTCTTGAAGGGTTCCGCTATAAGTCACGATTCAGATTCAGAGTGCTATAATTCGCGTACTTACATACCGCAGGTACGCCAGTATTACGGTCTGGTACTTCTTTGTTTTCAGCCACGTACCACGTAGGTGCGAGGAAATCTTGCTATCGTACTTACGTTTTGCTGGAACCACATGACCTTTCCAAGCCCAAGGTATTCAATACCGTAATTTAGTTGGTATGTCATGTGTCTGAGATGTCTTGGCATGAAACATGATTGGGCTGATATGGCACTAAGAAACGTTGGAGTCGATTGTTTGTATATGCAATTGTGCTTCTTTTTCTATAGCTCGTAGTCTGAACATACTTTTCAGAAACCTGTACTTTATGAACCTTATTTTAAAGGCTAAGTACACATTGAGTGCTGAGTTTGTATAGGGCGCTGTGGTTTCTACTAGCGCAAGTACGCGGCAACAACCATTGGCGTACCAGTCAGGTACGACTAAAAATCCTGAATTATCGCACCCTTAAGATTACGGAAAACCTCGTCTACACGGTTCAGTTCAAATATTTTTGTTTCAGCATTGTTGATCTGCAGACGTGCACTCCTGACGAACTACTTCCAGCAGTTTTAGATCAAATTCCCATTGATGAAGTGGATGGCGCCAACTCTGACTACAGACAATTTGAAAGAATTGGTTCACTCTTTTCCGTGTCTCTTGATGAAACGGTACTGTTTGTCAACACATTTCTCCGTGTTTAGAAATTAGGTTCATTATAATTAAGGCATTATACTGTAGTTTGCATGTCAGCTAGTTGCAGGGATGGAATTATTCTTCCAACTATTCTTGCAACCCTGGCCAATTGTTTGGATTTGTTTGAATTTGAGTCTTTCATTTCCGCAGAAATTATTAATGCACATGCGCAATTATATTTAGGATGACGGCACAGAACGAAGAATACCACCATCTATTCCCCAACAACATTCTGGACAGAGAGTTCTTGTGAAATGTTTAGCTTTAAAGTAAGTTGTATACAGTATTATTGCCCTGTGCATGCTTGTTCATATATAGCTCCAAGGCATTTGTAAATTCTTGGTGTTAAATATTCTCCGAAATCAGCCATCCCTTGGTAGGGCTTCTGTGTTGCAGTCGTCAGGTCAAGTGCCTTTCACCTCTGAGACGGGTTCGATTCTCACTACGGTCTCGTGTGAATTTAAAAGAGTCTGTCAACGCTCTGCCGAGAGTCGTGGGTTTTCTCCGGACGCTCCAGTTTCCTCCCACAGGGAAAGTTGACAGGGTGCAGGGTTAGGATAAACATACTGTAGTTGGGAAAGTAATATCACAATTGTTGTAAAGATTAGTAGTCTAGACTCAGTATAGGTAATATAAGTAAGCGTATACTAGATGTGATCGGTCACTGAAAAGCCCCGATGGTGAGTGAGCTGAGTATTGTATGTAATTCCTGGAACAAAGGTTTCTTCCGCATTCCCATTTTTTCGCTCTCTATATCGCCTGGGAATCTTATGATAAATATGAGAGCCCAACATATAACTTTTAACAAAGCCATTAAAACGGTTAAGATTTTAAAGAATTTTTATTGTAACGTTTCGTCTTTAACTTAAGACATCTTCAGACTAGATAAAATTACGATGAGATATGAATATATATAAGCTAATTATAATCTATTTACAAGGTGTTTGTTACTAAGCCTAAGGATAATAAAGGATAAGAGGGTGTATGTATGATAGGACGATACAAATGAGGAAACAAAACAGACACAAGACAACGGCAAATTAAGAAGGTTAAGCGGAATAGAGCTGCCCTGGACGTTAAGAGAGGGTTTGAGCTTAGATATAAGAAGGCTTTCGTGAATCAATAATTCACAAGTGTCTGAGCAAGAGGAAAGAATTTTGAAGTCGTCAAAGTTGGCAGAGTGACCTGTAGTATTTAAGTGAGAAAAAATACTAGATATGACTGGACTGGATGCCTGGGAATCTAATATCCCATCGGAGATTACCATCGTCAGCTTTACAATAGTGAGTTGGGAAACACAACGGCAACGTCAGTTAAGACGTGCTCATCAACAATACTGATTTTACTCTAAGACAAAGGCGCCGAGTATGAATTGTATTCCTTTATGCATTCCTATACGCCGTTCTTATTCAAACTACTATATACAATGAAATACGAGTGTGAGTAATTTTACCTTGAATTTTAGATTGGAATTAGACATCGAACCATTCTTTGCAAGCATGGCGTTGTATGATGGCCGAGTAAAAAAGAAGGTAAGACAACTTAAGACTGATCTGCAATATATAAAATCTTGCCTGGATGCTTCTTTCAAAGACTTCGATTGATCTGCATGTGTGTCAAACAAAACATGCATAGGATAACTTGAGACATAGACCAGAAGCCTGGCAGATAAACGTGAATGGTCATGCTTGCAATAGAGATGGTGTTGACTGCCTCCCACAAGGGTATCTGATGACGTCACCTCTCGTAAATGTCAGGATGTTTTAATTCGCTGACTCACATACGGCAGATTCGCCGATATTACGGTCTGGTACATCCTTGTGTTCAGCCAAATACCATGCTTGTAGGGACACGGGAAGGGCACTATCTGCGTATTCCAATTTTGCTTCACCATATACAGTTAGTATGACCTTTACAAGGTGTTCAAAACCACAGTTAACTTAGCTTTATGTGTGAATCTAGCATATTTTGAATGGAAGATGATTGGACTGACTAGACAAGATATAGCACTAAAAAATTTGTATTTGAGTTAATTGTATGTGTGTGTTCTGCGGAACTCGCAAACAACCCTACAAACGATAAATTTTAAAATCTGCAATATTACAACATTTAATATCTCCAAAAAGGCGCAACAAAATATTTTCCGTTTTAAAACAACGCTGAAAAACAGACCAAACATGTTTTACCGGTATACAGTAACTTCACTCTTTCCGAACAGTTCCTATTGATTTCACGCGTGTGACGAGTCGCAAGCGTGATGTCTCCCGAATTGTGTGTTGTATATACTGTATGCATGCACTTGGGCTCCATCATCTTCTAACTTGTAGTTTCAGGTTACCGAATTAATTAATATCTTTTAGAAAGCAATGTGTTTGTAGCTTATCTTAGAGGCTATGAGGATATATACCTTGGGTCTGCATAAGCTTGTACCAGCTCAAGTATATATAATAGAGTACCAGTGAAGTGCAGCTAAAAGTCGCATCCTGAATAAATGTTGTTTCCTCGCGAAAATATATCTCGCTAATCAAATGTTTTAGCACGCAAAACTATATTTAATACATTAAGTTTTTTTGCCTCTTTTTTTCAGATTTCTGAAAACTTTTACTTCGATATGAACACTGATGAACACAAGAAATTGGTGGGAAAATACAACCCTAAAGTTGACATAACGACACTCAGTCGTGCAGCAATCTTCTCCATTACATATCCATCAAGTGATGTTTTCTTAGTTTTAAAGCTTGAAAAAGTCTTTCAGCAAGGTGATATTTCCGAAGCAGCTGAACCATATATCAGAGAAACTGACCTGTCGAAGGTATGAGAGTTTATTATAAAATTAATATAAATGACCATTATGGTTCGCAGGGGTACTTTCCGTATGTAATAAAGTATGCTAGGTATATTCGTCCGGTAAAACGCCATCACATTAAATCATTAATTACGTTACAAAATCACTTTCGTACAGCAAGACTGTAATTAATTACCGAAAAATTACTCAAAAAGTAATGGCATGGGTTGTGGTATAATTTGGAAAATCAGACACTCCTGAGTTTTTCATTGTGCAATTTATTACATTACATCACATTACATTATTATCCAGCTAACTCCCCATTGGGGCAGTGACCGATTACATCAACTTACAGTACTTTCAGTATATTACTGACTATTTATCTTTGCAACAATTGTGATATTACTTTCCAAACTATGTTTATCCCAGGGCGCTTTTTTTTTAAACTTTTTTTTTAATTTTTCCGAACAAGCGAACGCCATTTTGTTTAGTCAGTGCTTCCACATCCAAAGATAAATTTCCCTAATATTGCCTCAAATTTCAATTTTCCACAAACTTTTTCCTCTAAGTGGAAACACTTACAACCATGATCCAATAAAAAAGTTTAGGGTCGGGATTTCGACGTCCAAAAGCTAGGTAGGGTCGGGAAACCGGAAACCTACATATTTTTTTTTTGCCTAAATGGATAGGACTCTCGCTGACGTAAGCAAAAACAACCTAGTTGCAATCTGTGACGTCACGCGTATTGCAAAGTTCTCTGCATTTTTGTTGTTTCGCTATATTTTCCGCCTTAAAAGAGCAATATTGAAGCATAAACCGGTCTAATTGTTTTAAAAACATGCCTAAGCCACGACAAAGTATTCAAGGTAAATGTTTTTCGTCTTTGTTTTGTATTTTTTTTACATTTGTAGCTACGAAATTGGCGTCCCCAATTTTAACGAAATTTGGGATGCCTTTTTCACTGTTTAGTGCTTGATATATTTGCTAAAATTGACTGGGAATACTTAGAGATTTCATCGTAGAATGGCGTAGTTATATTCATTTGCTCTTTGACTAAAATGTTTAGCTGTATTATTGCTAAACATGCCGTTTTTGAGAATTTGGTTTGCAACTAGGTTTCAACATCCAATCACGCCATCAGCCCATTGAAAACATTAGGTCACATCAGCTAGTTTCCTATCCATTTATTTTATTATCCATGCTCAGACAATTGTGCCACCGAATTTATCTAAAATGCACTAGAAACTATGCACATGCACTATTACCAATATACATTATGAATTAGAAGTGCATTTTCACTATATGCCGTTCAACCCAAGGTGTTCTCTCTTTATGAGCTCAACAAACTGTATTTATAGTGTTACATTTTCACCACTTATTATACTATAGAACAAAGATAAGCTAACTCAAGCAGCAGGAATGAACTGTGATCGACTTGGTAAATACAGAATGCCGTTTGCTTGGACAGCGATACATTTGATTGATATAATCAATGGTGTGGCTCACAATGATGTTGGCACAGCAACGTCAACAGAGAAAGATACTGCAGTATCGACAGGTTCTCAACGAAAGGTGCGTATAAGACTCCATGTTACGTTTAAACGATTTTATACCATTTACAAAGACATTAGCCGACAGTATGCAATAATGTACGTAATAGTATTGTTTCGAACTTTCGATTGCAATGTGTGAACAACATGCTCGGCTTTAAAGTAGACAACAACTAGAGGTGGCATTGTCTCGGTTAGTTTAGCCCGCATCATGATGTGAACGCGGAAACAACATTATTTGATATATGGGCACTGAAGAAATCAAAAAAGCTAAAGTACTGTATAATACTCACAAACACTGGGACTTAACTAATTGGTGATATAAAACTGAAGAAAGAAGATTGTTTCGAGAAGGACCTTAGGCAATGTGGATCAAAACAATTTTTGGCGTACCCTTTGGCCGCTTTTGTCGTTTCTTGGTACTGATTTATCAGAATAGCTAAAGCAGAAATATCCGCCATATTTGTTTCTACAGGGGTAAAAGAACGAGATCGCCCCAGACAGCCCCGGCTGTTTAACAGTATTTACTCGTGTACAACCCTTTCTACACCACTATTAAGTGCGAACACTCTTGGAGAAGAGAGAAAACTAACTTGATCGATCTACATGCAACCGAACAAAGTGTGAACGGGCCCGTAATAAAAAGTGTTGTAATTGACCTTTACTGTAGTTCGGCACTTCGGCCACCTTGATTGTGCTACAGTAGTCACAATATAATTACGATTGCGTTCTTTTTTCAACAGAACAGTCCTCCAGAATCGCCTGCCACGCCAACGTACTTGAAGAAAGAGAAAGTTGATTCCTTACCTCGGAGAGCAAACTCGATTAGTAGTCAACGTCGTTCAATGTATGGTGACCTTGATGATAGCTCACCGGATTTATCCAGTTTCAGACCTGTCACTCTGACAGTGAAGAGCTTTTTTAAACAGGTTAGTGTATTATCGCAATGACCTGGGCCCGGTTGTATAAAGAGGTAGTTAAAGTTCAGTGCAGTACAGTTAGTGCGAAAAAATAACCAATCAGAATCGCGTATGTGAGAGTTAAATACCATTTGACTACAAAACGGGTAGTTAAAAAGTATTAGAATGTTAGGGTTTGTAATCCAAGTGAGAATATATACATTCTCACTTGGATTACAAACCCTAACATTCTAATATTAATTCCACCAAGTGAAGTGCAAGAATCCATAACTGAAGTCCACCTTAGTTAAAAAGTAGCCTTTTATACAACCGGCCCCCGGTTTATAGAGAGTTTCGCAATTCGCAATTTAACATTGGTGATCTCAGGGCAGTTCCATGTAACGGAATTTGTGCGCACATTGGTTTAAATGGCGAGATAATAGGGCCATTTAGACGGCACAAAATAAGTCGCGACTTAAATAAGACGCGAGTTTGTCGTATAAAAGGTACCAATTGAAATTCTTATGTAAGTCGCGTCTTGGATAAGACGCGACTTAAATAAGAACAGGATTTTTAGCTGTTCTTATTATCTTATTCTATATATCTAACTACACATGCCCGAAACTTGAAACAACGTAAAGTTACTAGCCTTGCATATTAAAACAAAAACAACCAAAACAACATTATAGCTATAGCAAGTAAATAAGACTAAAGCCGTAGAGAACCATGCATTTATACGATAACCCCGCTTATATAAGACGCGTCTTATGTAAGTCGCGACTTATTTTGTCCCGTATAAATGGCCCTAATATTCTAATTTTTTGAGATGCACCTGTATATAGGCCCTCTCGCAGGAATCGAACATGGGACCCTGCGATTCCGGTGCAGCGCTCTGAGCTACAGAATCCAGTTGCCGAGTCCCAGGGCCGCAAATCCGAATCCTTCAACATTTAGTTCCGTGAAGGGAGATGCTCAAAATCCTGCATGATATTTTCACCCATTAACCGTGCACTGCTATCACCTTAATATATATAGGTATGAACTTGTGGTTAATGGTTGGCAACTGGACTCTGCGGCTCAGTTGGTTAGAGCGCTGCACCGGAATCGGCCCTCCATATATAGTTCCATTTTTCGTAGCTGCTTAGGTCTAATATATGTATACATTTACAATGGATTTTTTCATCTACAAAAAGCCTTCAACATGATATATTTTATACTATCGTTTGTGGTGTTACTCTGAGTGTGCATCCACACTGGGCAAGCTGAAAAGTTTGCCTGACCACGGTGGGAATCGAACCCGCGATCTTAGAATACATTGATATCGAAGAAATTAGACTCAGTTCCGAAATATCACCAATTCGAACCGACTTGGCCTCGTAGCTCAGGACTAGCATCCCAAAGGTCGCGGGTTCGATTCCCACCGTGGTCAGGCAAACTTTTCAGCTTGCCCGGTGTGGATGCAGAATAACACTACAAACACCATATTCAGTTTATTCACCTGAGTACATAACACCAACACACACAAAAAATTACCTGAACAAATTTAAAACACCGAAGGCGTTTCAAGAGGTCCGTAGCGTGGAAGGAAAGTACTGTGTTTGTAGTGCTACAAATACAATTGATCAACCACAATCAAATTATAGTTTTGTGATATTTTTTCTGCAGGAATCGGACAAATTAAAGGATGATGATCTCTTCAAATTCTTGGCAGATTTACGACGTCCTACTTCGTTGCTCAAACGGCTGAAATGTATCCCAGGTAAGGATAGCTAAATTTTAGCCCATCTATTTATACATCGCAGAAAATTTCCGTTTCATTTCTTTAGGCTATAGAAAAATTCTAGAGTTAGACTAAAGTTAAATAAATGTGCCTGCATCATATTTCTACAACATGCTGTCTGTATTGTAGGGGTTTTAAAGCTGGACATTTCTCCCCCTGGCGATAAACCGCCATATTGTTTAACATCAGAACTTCAACAGGTAATTTATATTCGTTATTTCAAAGTGAACTCTATAAAGACTGGAACGACAACCGCTGGCGTTTTGAAGCCAAGATGGCGGATATTAAAAGCCGTCTTGTAGGTGTGCGCAGGGCCCTGTAAAAAGCGGGCGGCGAAACGGAGATAGCGCCCCTGTTCTATGTATGATGCATGGACCCCCGTATACATTAAAAACAAAAATTTTCAAAACAAATTTGGCGGGCGAATCGGAGGTGTCTTTTCCGTGTTCGGACACCCCAGATGATGTTTTATGTGGCATAAATGACGTAGAGCAAGATGAAAACGAAGCAGCAGAAGATATCTCAGAGTTACTCAAAAGTTTAAATTAGATAAGTTCGAAAAAAGGTTGTGAGAGCTCGCGCAAAGTCCTTGAAAGAGTCGCTCTCAGTATTTATGGCCAAGATATTGCACTGAAAGTTAAACAAACAATTGCAGATTAGATTTGAGAGATTGCTGTCGTTTGAGGCTAAAGCTTGGTTTTCGAGTTTTTATATATTTATCACTTTTCTTATAGATTCATCCTTATCAAGATGGACAAGTGCGACCGTTCAAAGAAGTTGAAGAATTCGTTCCCAAAGAAGTATTTGCACCATACGTTGCATACAAGTAAGTATTAAATGTTTAGTTACTGTAGCCCTAGGAAGTAAATACTTTTAGCGAAGTGTTTCAGTTTAGTTACAACCTTCAATAATATGGTCAAATGTGTCTTTACACGTCGTCCATGTGAAGAAGCATTGGTGTTAATCTAACTTTAAATGGAAAGGAATATGGATGTTTTTCATCATATATTCGGGAGGTGCATGAACGGTATTTTTCGCTCAATTTCATTGGTTGCGAGATTTGCAATACAAATAATTTATATTTTTGTTGTATACACTGAACCTCAGTGGTAGTGCATGAACAGTGCAAGGATATTCATCTCGACGCTTCGAGTCTCTGTGAATATCCGTTGCACTATTTGCCTTCACTTTGATGAACCATTGTTAAGAGGCTGTCTCTCTAAGAACCGACCAATGACTCTCGGCTCATAAAATGAAATTCTTCGTTACTTTCACAATGAAATGTATTTACCCCAAGAACAAGCAAACACTATTTGGAATTTTGAAATTTTATTAATTTTTAAAATTTCAGCGACTTTTCGGTCCCGCGCCGTTGGGCAGAAAATCCTCTGCCTAAATCAGGAATAAAAATTAGCCGAATTCAAATACATATAATTTTAAAAGTATTCAACTAAATGTTATGATTTTTTGACCCACCAACGTGAAAATTATTCTACTTTGAAACTTGCCTTGTTTTATGATACTTTTACAGAAATATTATGGCAAACTTTAGCGATAACAAGCACCGGGTGCAAATACGGCTTTGTACGCATATCAAATTCGACTTTAAATTTCTCAAAAGTGGCACCTAACTGGATTCAGTGACTAATATGGTTAAAAAAAGGGAAGTTTGAAGTACCTATATCCACAATAAAACTTGTTACCAACCGCGATTTGAAGACTCGACAGCCTCAGAAATTTGATACAAATTGGCTATTTTGTTTAGCTTCAATCATAGCGGACTTAGCTTCCAGTCACTTGTAAAATACGCTGTTG
Organism: Paramuricea clavata; assembly: GCA_902702795.2. Lineage (NCBI taxonomy): Eukaryota > Metazoa > Cnidaria > Anthozoa > Malacalcyonacea > Plexauridae > Paramuricea > Paramuricea clavata. The sequence goes on from CACRXK020007100.1 coordinate 21,298, forward strand.
TTCCGTTTTTTAAAACAAGCCTTTAAATCATCGTAGTTAAGCGATTTTTCTATGTTCATAAACATCACAAGTGGATTTAATTAAAAAGAATTTCGATCGATGCAGCGAGGTATTATTAAACGTGGTACGCTTTCGTATTAAAATTAGCTACTCGGGGAAAACCCGGAAGTTATTGTCAAATTGTCAATGCTGATATTTATTAATCTAAACCCTTATTCTGTGATCTAAACTCTGTATGTCTATTCTGCAACATTGGAAATGAATTTAAACTGGAAAAAAAGACTTGATCTAGAAGACTACTATAGATACTGATTATTCAAAATGATCCAGTGGCAATCGTGCATGCCAATTGAATTGGATTTGGATTATGGTTCGAATAAGGGTTTTGATTAGTGTTTCAACCAGGGCTTGGCTGAAATTTAATAGAAGAGTCATATATGGAATAGTCTCCAAATGACCCCAACTCTATCCTGACCCCTACCCTACACCCACCCCACCTCTATTGTGATGTCATTTGAGGACCTTTATATCAACTTCACCTGGAATTGTTTAAGGAGAGCTAATAAAGGGTGAAGTTTATTTTCATACAAGAGTTTTCAAATGACGACACAAAAACGCGAGGTTGGGGTAGGGTCGTACTGGGGGTGTGGGTAGGCCAGGGCATGTGGGGACTCTTATATGAAACGTCGACCAGAATAATGGTAGAAACTGTTCACGATGTATTCAAAAAGGGGAATGTTAATTAATGCGTAAATTACCCCAATAACGTATAGTATCATGTGAAGATATAGTGGGGAATCGAAATTGTCAAATATATACTAATGAAATTGCTGTGCATTACACGGAAGAGAAGCTATAGAAACAAGACAATACGCCATGGTTCTGGTTTTCTGCTAATAAATAGCAGTAATTGTTGCACGATTAGACTGTTTATGACGGGAGTGCCAAAATTAGCAATGACTCTATTTTACCTCGCTTACCTCGCTGTAACGTTTACCTCGCTGCATCGAGCCAAATCTTTTCGAATTAAAACAACTTCTGATGTTCATGAACACGGAAAAATCGCTTAACGGCTTGTGTTAAACGACGCATTTTACAAATGACTGGAAGCTCTGGCGTCTCAACTCCGCGATAATTGAAGGTAACAAATTTCAGAGGCTCTGGGAGTCTTCAAATCGCGGTTGGTAACAAGTTTTATTGTGCATGGATATTGGCACTTCAAACTTCCCTTTTTTCAACCATATTAGTCACTGAATCCAGTTAGGAGCCACTTTTGAGAAATTTAAAGTCGAATTTGATATGTGTACAAAGCCGTATTTGGACTTGGTGCTTGTTATCGCTAAAGTTTGCCATAATAGTTTTGTAAAAGCATCATAAAACCAGGTAAGTTTCAAAGTAGAATAACTTTCACGTGCGTGGGCGAAAAAATCATAAAACATTGTGAAAGTAACGAAGACTTTCATTTTTTGAGCCTAGAGCCATTGGTCGGTTCTTAGAGAGATAACCTCTTAAATTCATTCCCAATCGTGCAGAATAGACATACAGAGTTTAGATTAATAAATATCAGCATTGTCAATTTGACAATAATTTCCGGGTTTTCCCCGAGTAGCTAATTTTAATACGAAAGCGTACCACGTTTGATAATACCTCGCTGCATCGATCGAAATCTTTTTGAATTAAACCCACTTGTGATGTTCATGAACACAGAAAAATCGCTTAACTACGATGATTTAAAGGCTTGTGTAAAAATACGGAACAACAACGCATTTTACAAGTGACTGGAAGCTCTGACGTCTCAACTCCGCTATAATTGAAGCTAAGCAAAATAGCCAAATTGTATCAAATTTCAGAGGCTGTCGAGTCTTCAAATCGCGGTCAGTTACAAGTTTTATTGTGGATATGGGTACTTCAAACTTCCATTTTTTTAACCATATTAGTCACTGAATCCAGTTAGGTGCCACTTTTGAGAAATTTAAAGTCGAATTTGATATGCGTACAAAGCCGTATTTACACCCGGTGCTTGTTACCGCTAAAGTTTGCCATAATCTTTCTGTAAAAGTATCATAAAACAAGGCAAGTTTCAAAGTAGAATAATTTTCACGTTGGTGGGTGAAAAAATCATAAAATTTGGTTGAATACTTTTAAAATTATATGTATTTGAATTCGGCTAATTTTTATTCCTGATTTAGACAGAGTATTTTCTGCCCGACGGCGCGGGCCGAAAAGTCGCTGAAATTTTAAAAATTGATAAAATTTCAAAATTCCAAATAGTGTTTGTTTGTTCTTG
>CACRXK020007101.1:0-18759 GCA_902702795.2 Paramuricea clavata
CAAAATATTTTGAGCCATTTAGGGCATCCAAAGTGTCTTCTACTTTGGGAAGGACATATCGTTCCCTTACAATGGCTTTATTTAACTCTCTAAAATCACAGCAAACCCTTAAACCTCCTGATGCCTTAGGCACCACTACATGATTAGAAACCCAAGGGCTTGGTTCGGGTACCTCTTCAATGACGTCATCCTTCAACATTTTATCAATTTCATCATTAACCTGCTCTATTTGACTAAGGGGAATTCTTTGCAGACGTTGGCTTACTGGTTTAACATTTGGATCTAGTTTAATTTTATGCGAATAATTTGTAATTTGACCTAACCCGTGAAACAAGTCATTATATTCATTAACTAATGAGTTCAATCTTGGGTCATTAGTCTTCTTAGAGTTAGAGTTAGTCTGCTTCACAAATTTGACTTGTTTGAATATTCCCAAGTCAAAACAGCTTTTTCTCCCGAGCAGCGACTCGGCTTGGCCTTTAATTACGTACACAAAGCTATGAATAGTCATCATACCTGCTTTCAAACTGGCTTTAAATCGGCCAAGGCAGGTTAGCGGTACCTTCTGACCATATGCATATGCCACAAACTATTTGGTTGTGCTTTCGAGTGGGTGTTCTTTGAACTGCTCTGTATACAACTGGGAAGAAATAATGTTCTGCCTACAACCAGTGTCGGCGGCCATCTTTATCTTGCGACCATTGATTGTAATCTGGACAGGACTGTCTTGCCCTTTCACGAACAGAATCTGTTCGTCTTCTGATTCGCTTTCAGTACACGAATTATTACTATCTGAATCTTTGCGTCGAATTGCACGGACGTTTCTATGCGCTTTCGTCTTTTTACTCGAAGTCTTTTGAGATTCATACGGCTTTCGAGATACGGCTTTCGAGATACACCCTTCGAGCAACATACGCGAGCAAAATGTCCTAACCTTTGACAGTTATTACATTTCATACTTATGGCTCGACAATCTGCTGGCTTGTGGCCCACGCCGCCACACCTATAGCACTTGGAATTTTCACTATTGTAATTCCTATTTCGCTTGTCAGGGTTATTCAGCCGGTCAATGTTAATGATGTTGTCTTTTGTTTCATGACCAGAAAGGAGTCGTGCTTCTTTTATGGCGCTTTCGCTACTTCTTGCTATTCTGAGGGTCTTAGCTAGGTCTAGTTCTTCGTGAGCTAAGAGTCTTTCTCTTAGTTGTTTTGAATAGCATTTTTCTACGATTTGATCCCTTAGCATTTCGTCTTCGAGCGCCCCGAATTCGCACGTTTTTATCAATTCCCTTAACGACGTTAGATACGCATCGATTGTCTCATCAGCATTTTGTTTTCGACTGCGAAACTTGTGTCTTTCAGCAACGACGTTTGTTCTCGGCGCGAAATAGCCTTCAAGAGCTTCAACTGCCTCTTTAAAACTTTCTTTCTTGCCGGGCAATGTTCTAAAGATTCTTTGCACCGCCGGCCCTAGGCAATGCAGCATTGTCGCTGTTTGGCCAGTATGGAATGTAACTTTTTTGCGCACCGGACAAGGAAGTTGATCATTTTTTGTGTGCACCATTGGTTCGTCTAACCGACCAAAGATTTGTGCACCAATGAATTTTTCACTTCCCTGAAATTTTGTGCCGATTGCCGAAGGCATGAGACGAGCTCCGAAGGCGCAAAATACTGGGGATGCACTCCCGGGAAATTTTTTAAATTTAAAGTCTCTGAAATGCCATTTCCTGGACTTTGGCAGAAGATTTTACACAATTCTGGTGGTAAGAAAAGTGAGAAAACAACATTATAAAATCGAAATTTACATTTTTTCTGGGATCTTTAATATATGTCCAAAGCAGCAAAGCCTACCCCACTCAGGTCTATGCATTCCAGGTACTTTCCAGAAATAGGTTTTACTAAGTTTTGCTGTTAAATCTATTTAAGGAAATTAAATGAGAATCCTGAATTATGCACCAGTGCACCACCCTTATTTAACTTGTTATGTGTGCACCAGATGTGCACCACAGATTACTATTGTAAAATTTTGTGCACCAGATTGTACACCAATAAAGGGTGCTGTGCACCGGACATGTCCGGTGCACAACACTTACATTCCATACTGGCTGTTTGGACACCATCCGACTTTTTTTCGAGCTCGACCGCCACAGCATAGATATTAAGACTCTATCCAAGCTTTCCTTTCTATGTATGCATCTGTGGCTTCGATATTAAACTTCGTAGGAGGAGGCAACACGCTTTCAGCCATCCTCGTCGCCAATGTAGTAATGTTGTAATACTTTATTCACTTGTGCCTACACTTTATATATCAACTGATTTACATAAATTATAAATAATGAATTCCTAATACACTACATGAATATAGCAGTTTCATAGTATTTTTTCAATAAATAAATATATTGTATTCTTAAATGCACATTATTAATCATTATACGGATCGCGCATCGAATATATAATCGCTTGTTATTGTTCCTGCATAAACGGCCCAACATTTTGGCTTTTGCCCGCAATTTGGATACAAAATAGTACGCATATGTAAATACGACGAACAAAAGGCAGAATCAGTCGGAGCAGAATTCTATATGTAAATTATCAAAGGCAAATTAAAGCTCATTATTGTATGTCACAGAAATACAGTTATTGTAGCTAGAGTGCCTTGCCTTAAAGGAAGTTATGAAGCAATGAGAGTAAAAAACACCAACTCTCATAATGTAGCTACGAAATGTAGCTACGAAATTTCAGAACCCAGGACTTTTACAAAGGTGTCATCCACATCCCCAATCTCACTCTTAACTTCTCTGCAAAGTTGAGAGGTCTCTATTAATGGACCTTTCACCTTTTGACTGAAATTTAGATCTCAATAAGTCTAGACAAAAATTTCATCACAGCTTGAAAGAGCATCACAAAATTAGTAATATTCCAAAGTTTCGTTGCGAAAATATGGATAATATAGCCTAAAGATAAAATTTTTGTCTAGACTTGTTGAGACCTAAATTTTAGTCAAAAGGTGAAAGGTCCAATTAATTTTCAGGTAGTTGTATTTCAATGTACAGCTGCCTTGTTATTGCCGCTGCCAGTGATAAAAAGTAACTTACTTTGCATAAACTTAGAAAGTTCAGATGTCAATTTTCCAATTTTTTGTTGATTCTTGTTTTCGTCGCTACACATTTTGATCCAAGACACAAATGCAGATACTGAAGCAAGAGCCTGTCAAAACAATGAGGAAATTTCTGTTTTAATACAATATGTTAAATTAATGTGAAGTGTGCCATTTATGACGGTTTTAACAATCTTTGGTTGCAGTAACAGGTTATGTTGAAAATTGTTAAAAAATTGAAATGAATGATGTCACCTTTACTCGGTCAACTGATATTTAAAGACGTCATGATTATAAAATTGGTACCGGCATCTGGTAGATTGTGGCATGAATAATCGGTAATCAGTAATTTCCAATTGCTGCACAATCGGTTAATCACTAGATGTTAGGGATCGAGTCATGAAGCCACATTATAATGAGCTAAACATGCAAATCAAAATACAACCTTCAAATCTTGAACAACATACCTGTAGAACAGAGTTGAGATAACATGTATTCCCAAGGTTCATCAGACCTGGAACACCTACATAAATAACAAATATTATACATTGAGATTCATGCCAAACATGAATTGTGTAATTGTACACTCTGTAATATGTTAAGACAAAAATGTTCTAGAGTGTGTATTATATAATTTCCATACCCAGCGCATTAATAAGCAGAAAGATGTTGTCTGCCGCGGCTGTCGCAGGTTCAAGACCCAGCCGCGGCAGACAACATCTTTGATGAGTTGCATCATGAGTTTTTAAAATAAATTTCAATGTTTAATTTAGAATAACTACAATTTTTTCATCATTTAGTTTTTGTATACAGTGTTAGATCGGTATTTTCTTGCCAACCTTGGGAAAATAATATGCAACCCTACCTTTTCAGGAGACCTATGATGCTATTAGTCATTTAATGCGGGAATTCCTGTTAACAAATATTACAAAAGTCACCGAACTGTGGAATCACATAAAAAATTTGTATTGCCGCCACTCCAACAAACGTCTACGACCGCACCTACATATTTTTGCATGTTTACAATTCTAATTTTAAACAGCCAATCAGCATCCAATTCTAATTGTTACCAAGAACTGGTTGGTGCGGTCAGCAGTCATAGACGTTTGTGGAATTTTCAACGATACAAATTTTTTATGCGATTCCACAGTTCTGTGACTTTCGTAATGTTGGTCGCAAACCACTGCCCCCCCCCCTCCCCTAATGCAAAGACTTGTTTCAAACAAGCAAGTTTCACGTGACAAATATGGTCAAAACTGAACTACAAAACCCCACAAAATAAAGACAATATTTATACCTAAATGACCATTCCTATCATCTGCAGTTTTCTTCCCTCCTTGCAGTATATAAGCTACCCCAGCGAGGACCGCACAGCCTCCTATAGCTGCCATAACCTTGCTTTCCATTTTCCATCCACAAATGAAATCCACAAATTTCAACCATTTACCGATCACGTGTGTTGATGGCGCGCGAATATCTTGAAAGCCTGGACACTAACCGCGTCTGGCGGTACTTTTAGGTCAGTGGCGTGTACCATTAGGCTTTTTCCAAGATGGCGGACGAAAAAGAAGATAAAAATTCTAAAAATGTTAAAAAAGACGTTTATATACCACAAACTCAGCATGATGTGCAACGAAGGAAGATAGAAAAACTTATGAGCAACCCAGTGGGTGTTTTTTTACCCTTATTTATTTATTATAGGCATTTCGGAAGCCTTTAATATCGAACATTTGGCATTTTAATAGGCAGCCTTTAAATATCGTCTTACCTCACGTAGACTAAATGTGCGTTTTATAATGTGTGTTCAGGACAAACCAGTGGTAATTCCCGGGCAAAAGAAAGAATGGAAACCTTCTGATCCAAAGGACTTTGTTAGATTTGTTATGGGTAAGGTTTCACTAAACACTGATCTCATATTTGACCGGATGGAGCTATGGTATCACCTGATCTCAATATAAACAGAAGGTCGACTTTATGGTTTTGCCAATGATTTTGGTGTAACCGTTGCAATGCTGTTGCCATGGTCCTAGCCATTGTGCTTATGAGAGATATTCACCCCCTGAAACTATCCAAAATGGCAGATGTTCAGGGGGGCGAATGCCTCCCGTAAGTACACTGGTTGGGAGCATGGCGAGCGTATTTTGATGATGAATCATTGAGACTCATGGGGTGGCAGCGGTTACACTTTTTTGATGATTTGACCATCTGGAAGGTTTGTACAGTATTGTGTGGGTACATAGAGAAATCCAAAATCTGTCTGTTATATCACAGGTTCCAGCGCAGGTGCGGGAAGTGGAGAATTTCATGTGTATCGAGCAACAAGAAGACGGGAAAACAACAGATTGAAGTATATTGATGACAAGGCGAAGAAGGTTGTCTCCCCCATCAAAATACCCACAGGCGTACAGGAAGAAAAATAAGAGGGGGGCAGACTAACATCTACCTGATGTTGATTGAAATTACCAGACAAATACAAAATGTCTGCATCAGAATTTTCCAGTAATTTCCAGACATCATGCATTTAAGACATTTTGGCAGCATTCCACTTGTCTTCCTTTTTCAATGATTTTAATACATGTGGTGCTTCCCTTTGATCATTTGGTCGATGTAGAATTGCTCGATTAGAATCTGCCCGACTAAACAAATTATTGAGGGCTGGGGCCCTCTCTTATGCCTATGAGAATACCAGCATGTTCCCCAGTATTCTGACTACAAATTGAGTCCCCACAGTCTTATAGAACATCCTTTAAATGTCACTTCCTGACAATTGACCTACACTGCCCTTGATAAGAAAACGTCAGATTGATAGGAATACAACTACCTGAAAAATACAAGGAGAAAGTTGCCAAACTTCGCTACCAACTTCCAGACTTCCTTTGCTTAAAACGTCAAATTTCTCCTTGTATTTCATCAGGTAGTTGTATCCTGATCAATCTGTCGAAGCTTTCTTATTGGCATTACCAACACTGGTACAGCTGTTCAGGATGATCCACTGCCCTTGACCTATGATCCTTTGAAAATTGTAAACTGTTGTGACAACTGATTAAAGTGTGACTAACCTCAAGTAAGATTTTTTGTATGTGTAATATTTTGGTCATTCGAAGAAGAAATGTAATATATCTTTATAATAAAAAATCCCATCTTCATCAACTTTTTCACTGTCAAAGTTTCCGGATAAGATATGTCATTAGGTGAATTGCAAATTAGTTTTCCTTTGTTTTTTGGTATCAAAAATTCACCTAATGACATCATATCTGGAAAAGTTTGGCAGTGAAAAAGTTTACCAAGATGAGGTTTTTTACTATAGAGATATATTACATTTCTTTTTAGAATGACCCAAATATTACACATACCAAAAATCATATTTCAAGGGTTAGTCGCACTTTAACGCAGGGAACCAGTCTCACCAAGTGACAGACTGACCCAGTACTTATGGTTCTGGAACATTCCTTACTGTTCTGATTACAGGAAGATGCAGATGCTGAATATCACAAAAAGCAAGAAGAGAATGAAACAATGGCTGATGAAAAAACTGCGAAGAAGCGAGCAAAAAGGTTTGAGTCTTTTTTAAACTCCTGAGGTGCAGAGAAAGACGATAACAAACAACTTACTGTATAAAGCACATCTTTATCAAGTGCCCAAGCTATTGCATGTAGAACTAATGAGTACTTTAATGATTGGACTTATTTAATTTTAGACTGAAGAAGAAACAAAAGAAACAAGCTCTTAAGAAAAGTAAACAAGATAATGTCAAGGGTAAGAAATGAATGGGAAAACAAAGTTTCCTTGGTTTATATACCTCTGCAAAACATGGCTAGGAAACAATGTTTCCTTGTTTGCCCACCTTTGGGAAACTTGGCTAGGAACTAAGAAACAATGTTTCCTTGTTTGCTCACCTTCAGGAAACATGGCTAGGAAACAATGTTTCCTGGTTTGTCCACCTTTGGGAAATATGGCCAAGGAACATTGTTTCCTGGTTTGTCCACCTTTAGGAAACATGGCCAAGAAACAATGTTTTCTGGTCCGACTCACAGACATTTGCATATCAGGATGTGTTTCTTATTCCGTAGATAATGCCAGTGGAGAAGGAACGAAGGAAAGTTCACAAAAGGAAAATACACAAAATGAAAATACCGAGTCAGAAGATGACAGCGATGAAGAAAAGACGTGAATAGATTTGGAGATGAAGCATTTCACCGTGGAAAAGTTACAGACTACTGCGTGCCATTAGCAATACTTTGTGTACTAGAATTTCTTATAAAAACTGTTCTTTCAGAGGTTATGAGACTTTTCCAGTCGTACAGTTATGATGACTTATTGACATTGATTTCAAGGTGCAGAATTTTCAATTTGACCAAGCATATATACCAACTGAAAAAAGCTATTAAAGAGTATTGGCAACAAAATTTAAGTGTGTTTAGATTGAAACTGACGAATAAGTCATTTCACAAAATTTTTCTTCGGTTAAAAGATACTTCGTTTCATTTGATATGCAATTAAGATGACGTCCACACTGCCTTTAAATGTTTATATTTTTTGTGTGCAAGGTTAGTCAATGGAATCGTCGATATAGACTTACTTTGAACAGCGGGCTTTAAGAATTCTTACCAGCTTGTGACGTCATAGATTTATTTCCCAAAGAAAAGTTGTAAAATAAGTTAATGAGTTTTTCTATCTAAACAGATTTGAATTTCATTGCCATTACCCTTTGATTAACTGAAGTACCGCGTTTCGTTCCGATGCTCTTTTTCACAAAACTCTCACATTTGCAATATTTTCTTGTTCGTACATGCTTTAAAATATTTACCACACTCGGAGTGACGGAGTCTGTATAAATCTGTAAATAATTACATACGAATCTTGATGTCTTAAATAAATGTGTTTGTTTTAAACTGATAGGCTACAACATGCGTGCCATGCTTAGATTCGTACTTTATCAACGATTAATTCCATCAACATTACGGCCTGTATTCTAAAAGCTCACTCACACTCGAAGAGTGGAGATTCAACTTGTTACTTGAGCATTCCTTGTTTGTCAATGCTGTTTTTGAATAGCTAGAGAGTGAGTAGTCGCATGGTTAAGGTATGACACTGACCCTCCAGCTATTCAAAAACAGCATTGACACTCAAGGGAAGCTCGGATTGAACTCCACTCTTTCAGTGTGAGTGAGCTTTTGGAATACAGGCGTAGATCATCTTTAGGCTTAGCATATACATACATGAACGCGCGGTTAGAGCTCGACAACTAGTACTGGCCTCTGTAGCTCAGTTGGGTAGAACCGGAATCGCAGGACCTAGGGTTTGGACTCCTACCAGAGGGATTATAGTCGTATTTTTCCCAACTGTTCCTGGTTAATAAATGTATAAAAATTCACACGCTGGGAATTTCCATCTCCAAAAACCCATCTGCATTTAGTTATATCGAACATAAGTCAAGAATACAGGTAGCTGTCAAAGTCTAGGCATTAGTTCAATATTAGCTGCTTGTGGCTAGATCTTTACGTACGAGAAATCGACAGAATCTTGGTGGAAACTGCTTTCATGAAAGCGCAACTAACAATCTCAACAGAAAACTGTTTCAAGACATGGAGTATCATATTTCGTTTCAGACATATGTTATATGATCTTATCGCAAACACGCTAAAACGCATCCTCTTGAGACAACTGTATATTATTATTGCATTTATATGACGAGTTGAATGTAAGTATTTGCAGTTCATAGAGCAGTGTGCCTGAGCTTTTAGCAAACTGTAAGCGAAGGTTGAGTCAAACTGGAACACTTTATCAAAGGTTATTGAGATCAACAAAGCTTGGCTCTCATTTTCAGGAATTTAGAATATAGCTAAAGCTGTCATTTTCTCCAGGTATGCAGCCAAATAAGACATTATTAATATTTCTATGTATATTTTTATAAGTTCAGGATTTGGGGCATCGACACTACCCTGGTTGCCAGAGGTTCTCGTATCTTTCGCCCTATTCTCGCAAATTATGTAATTTATAATACGGCGGCACAAGAACCTCTGGAACTAAGTGATGTATTTTTATACATTTCCTATGTATAAAAATGTATATAGACAAGTTACAAGTAGGTATTCGCTGGAAACTAAAAGTATGGTTTTCAAGTTTGTTCGTTGTTTGTTCGTTAAAAATATGGTGTTCAAATGTTTATTGAATGCCTGTCAAGGCTTGTTTTGACTATTGACTAGGCATTTGAGTGACCTACATAGGAAAAAATAAAATGTGTCAAGCAAAACCACTTCTTGTCCACATTCAGGGTTACTCAGTACACAATTTACCAAACAGTTTTGTGTTGCTACGGTCTGTAATTAAGTCGCTCGTCGAGTACTTGATATCGTATTACAGGAAGAAGTTAATGGCGGTGTTATTCTGATAAGATTATAAGAATGAAAACTATGAATTCCTTGAATTTCTTAATCCTACATAACTGTTTCTGGAAAACACTAAAATCATGTGACTGTCTTGTCATAATTAGGACCAAATTGAAACGCACTCAAAGGGATATTACGTAGAGTAACGGGGCGGTAAAGGTTACGGGATCTACACCTCTGGGTTTGTCCACAATTTGTCAACCTGACTCAACCAGTCAGTCGATGAATGGCTCAGTCAGTTAAGCCAACCTCGCAAGCAAGGGCCTCCACACCCGCGGCGGGCCTCCACACCCTTGCTTGCGAGGTTGCAGTTAAGCTTGGTTTCTATATGGTCGTAATGGTCGTAAAAATAGAGTCACGATCTTTCTCAACGGCCAGTTTATAATAGTTTAGACCTGTAAACCACATATAAATCATAAGTATTCTCTAGTTATAATCACTCCGCGTATTTCCAGTCCTAAACTATTGTATTTCGACTGATGAGAAAGATCGTGACTCAATCTTTACGACCGTTACGACCATATGGAACCAGGCTAAAGCCAGTCAGCCATCTGGTCGGTGACGTCAGTCACTATAGTCATTTACTACAGTTGGTTTTCAAATGGTTGATATATTTGGGCATCTCGTTCGATGGAACTGACAGTTATTTGTAGCGGAAGATTATATACAATTTTAAACCCAAAAAATGTAACTGTCGATTTCTGGTACGTAAAGATCTAGCCACCAGCAGCTGATACTGAACAAATGCCTGGACTTTGACAGCTACCTGTATTGTTGACTTATGTTCGATATAACTAAATGCAGATGGGTTTTGGAGATGGAAATTCCCAGTGTGGATTTTATACATTTATTAGATCTAACCAGAAACAGTTGCGAAAAATGCAACTCTAGGTCCTCTGGCAGGAATTGAACCCACGGCCCTGCGATTCCGGTGCAGCGCTCTAACCAACTGAGCTACGGAGGCCAGTTGTCGAGCTCTAACCACAAGTTCATGTATGTATATATAGTGGGTGGTGCAGCAGTACTAAAGTCTATTATAGGTAAATATCGATATTTTGTTGGCGTCTCGCTTGATAAAACTAACAGTTGAAATTTCCATCAACAAAAACCCTTTAAAGCGCGACTAACCAAAAAATAGGGTTTTTTATTATTTGTAATATTTGGGTCATTCTGAGAAGAAATGTAATGTATCTTTATAGTAAAAAATCCCATCTTGATCAACTTTTTTACTGTCAAAGTTTCCGGATATGATGTCATTAGGTGAATTGCAAATTACTTTTCCTTTGTTTTTTATACCAAAAATTCACATAATGACATCATATCCGGAAACTTTGACAGTGAAAAAGTTGATCAAGACGAGGTTTTTTTACCATAAAGATATATTACATTTCTTCTTAGAATGACCCAAATATTACTCTTAACAAATATTATATTTGGGGTTAGTAGCATTTTAAAATTTTTCTCTCTAGAATGAGTGCAGTCATCACGAAGAAACAAAAAAACACCATCATGGTTTTGGGAAGTATTACAGCCGTGTTTGGAGCGGGTGCTGGAGCCTGCGGTCTCCTCTTACGAGGGCAATACTTGACGTATGATCAAGATTGGGATGTTGATATAATATCTGGATTCACTGACGGATATTTTGGAGTTATGTCGGGATTTCTAGTAAGTTCATCAACTTATTATCAAATCATAAAAAACAAAAACAAATTACTGAAGATAGTGGCTCTCCAATTGCTATATGAAATGTACAGCCCAACAAGTAAAACAATGTTTCCAAACAAACAGGGAAACATTTGAGGAAACATCGAGAATCACAAATGTTTCCACAACGTTTCCTAATTTGCCGAGGGCTTAAAGCCTCTGCGGAGGAGAGAGCCTGCTGGATGCTGCTTGAATGTTATCGTTCTCAGTTAAGAGCGTCCGAAGACACGCTTACAGACAATATCGCCCACACGTTAAAGTCTATAGTATAAAGACAAGCCGGCGTAACAGACGGCGTTGAACAACGAAGAGCTGACTCAACTGAGTGAAATCAGATTTTATTCAGTTCACAGTTCACTTGACTGGTTTGTCGTCCTGTTTTACACCAGACGATATTAAAGTGCCTATATCATGGTTTTGGAGTTTGCATATCTCAAAAGTTTAGGGTATTTTAAGACACTTTGCAATATATTTTGTTATTGAAAAATTTCATCTTGATGGATTTATTAGCTCTTAAAGTTACCGGACATGACGTCAAAAGGAGAATTGCAAATCAGTTTTCCTTTGTATCATTGCAACAAAATTCTCCTTTTGACGTCATGTCCGGTAACTTTAAGAGCTAATAAATCCATCAAGATGAAATTTTTCAATAACAAAATATATTGCAAAGTGTCTTCAAAAACCCTAAACTTTCGAGATATGCAAACTCCAAAACCATTATATAGGTAGTTTAACATCGGACACAAAATTATCGTTCAGACGATGTTAACCTCTCTTAAGCCAGGATTACACTATCAAAGTTTCTGTGACCACAATAGGAATTTTGCATCTAGGTCAGGGCATTTTTTAAGAAATTACAACTACTCGGGGGCTAAGTCTCAATGAGGGCCTTTTCCTCACATATTTACGCGTACATATAAAGACCATGCTGTGCTGACTTTTATAAAATGGAATGTCGAGAATTTGAGAGGATATGAGAAAGCAGGTAGATGCAGCTTTTTCAACAAGGATGACTCTTTACTAATGATTAAAAGGGCCCAGTTCATCTGAAAATATCGCTTCACTACTGGGGCAAGCAGAGGGCCTACTGGAGTAAATGCCCCAGTAGTTATGTACTATTTAAAAAATTCTAGGTAAATTCCAAGTTTTAAAGGATTGCCAAGAATAGTTTGAGGAAACTGACTTAAGTGTTTAACATTAAGTTCCCTGACACATTTCTAACAAATCCTTCAGAACTTAGAAATTCCTTTTGTGATTACAGTCGGATACAGAAATTTTCACAGCGTTAACCATGCAATCAATATCTGAGTTAAATTCCTTATTTTTATCTTGTTTCCCCCTGCTTTATAGTTACTGCTACTTGGATCTTTGGGCTATGGTCTTGTCTACTCAAGACTGTCCTGTTTGGTAAATACATTTGGTTTAATTATAGCCTTTCCCGCCATTTTTGGGGTACTGCCCCTCCCAGGTCTGAAAGTCTCCGCACGACGAAATACAACTTCTTAGTATTGTAGTTGTTTGTATAATGGTAAATTTACAGATACAACTTTTCAAAGTTGCTTTTCACGTTGTTTGAATTGTCTAGAACTTTCACGAGGGCAGACAGTACCCCAAAAAATGGCGGATTTTGGCTAATTTGGAGAAAGGCTAATTTGAGATAATGTCAAAACATTTTACTTGTCAGTAAGAATGTCCCGGGATGAAATTTTAACCGTTACTGCATTCGTGATAAAATTTAAATTTCAAATACCTTCCATTCTCCGATAGGTGTTCGTCTATTGGTTATGTTCGCTGTCATGTGACACGTTGTGTATTCTCGATACTATGATGGTTATGCCCTATACGAGAGATAATGGAAAGTTTGCTTGGGAGGAACAAACTCAGAACTGCACTCAACCTCTCGTAAACCCAGAAGGAAACATATCACGGTCTCATACTTATTTAAGTACAAATAATCTCGGTAAATTACAACAGTTTTGCATTTTTGGTTTGAAACAGGGGCGCAGCCAGCCCCAAACGAGTGTGTATGGAGCGGGGGTTCCAATTGTTCCGAGGCACCGCCCCCGCAAATTTTGCACTGTAATAGGTTTGCGAAACGCGGTATTATTAAATACTCAATCTATTTCATCCCGTTACCAAAATAAACGTCATCCCTGCAAAATGTACTGAATTTTTCATTCATTGCTGAGCAGACTTCCCAGCAAGTTATTGCCGAATTGATAGGGGATCAGGGGCGGCGGAACCGGGGGGGGGGGCTAGGGAGGCTAAAGCCCCCCCCCCCAGAAGTAAAAGTGGGGGGGGGGGGCTTAGCCCCCCAGAAAATTTAGTTTTTTCTGGAAAAATTTTGATAATTAAGGAAAAATTTCGGTAATTTTTTGAAAATTTAGGTATAAGGGGAAAAATTTGCAATATTTTGTTTAAAAATTGTGTATTTCCGGAAAAAATTTTTGTTATATGTCCGGAAAAATTTTTTTCATCTCTTTTCCTGTATATGTCCGGAAAAAATTTTTGTACCACCTAAAATGGTACACTACTGACCGAAAAAAATTTAGCCCCCCAGAATGAAATCTGTTCCGCCGCCGCTGTAGGGGATTCGAGGTACCTACGATTTAACGTCCTTATCAGAGAAGACGCGAAAGTGTAACCATTTACAGATTACTGATGTCAATGTAAAGGTAGCACTTTCTCCCCAGTTATTTTAAGACCTTGAGTAGAGGTTCGATTGAGCCCTGGATTAAACCCTGGATCAAGGATGGAAGAGATTATTTCGCTGGCCTCAAAGTGACAAAACGTGACAAAGCAACGGTTTTACTAACACTAACCCTACTCCAAACACCAACTCTAACCCTAACCCTAACCTAACCCTACTCCAAACACCAACTCTAACCCTAACCTAACCCTACTCCAAATTTGTTTCTAAACCAATCTTGAAGAAAAAAGTTTTGACGAAATGTCATTCTGAGGTCAGCGAAATAGTTGATGCCATCAAGGATTGCACAGTGGGTCTCCCTGCTTGAAAGGTACAGTAAGCGTGGTGACAGTTCTGGGTAGTCGCTTAACAGGAGTTTTTCTTCTTCTTTTCCCAGATTACTGTAAGGACATCAAAACTATCGCTATTCTGTTAATCGTCATCACCGCGACAATACTGACGTCACTTTTGTTTTCATGTGTGACGACATTTGTGACAAGTGTGGCTCTGTATAGAGCGAGAAGTATCGAAGTAAGTGAAATATCTTGCCGTAAAATGTTTTGGATTCAATCCACAGCCTCTTGTGAACGAGACAGCGTTTACTACAGGCTAAACAAACACCGAAAAGGCATGCGATGAAAATTATTATTTATTTTGTCAAACGGACTTGTATTTAAAGAGAAATTCAACGCGATGTTGAGTTGATTTATGGGCGTTTATTACCGTGGTATCGAGATACTGTGATGTTTTCATTTTCGTTTTATCATCAATTCTTAATGAGTTTGAGAAAAATATAGGGCAGGATGACTGTTCAGACACAAACCACCACAACTTATCAGTTAGTATAGCCTGCATTGAAATCAGTTAGGGACTCATGGTTAATATTTATCGCGGGGAGGGGGGGGGGGGCACCGAAGAGAAAAGGGTTGGGTAAACAAAAGGTTGGGTAAATGAAAAACAAAACAACTAAAGGGTTGGGTAATAAAAATATAAATCAATCAGGGTCGCTATCTTGATCATTTCCCGATTTGTCAGGAGGTAAATAGTGTCTCCAAAGAAAGTACATGTGCAGACAATATGAAACTTTAGACTGCAGAAAATTGCACAAGCAGTTATCAAACTCATGTCACAGAAGTGGTAAAGGACATATGTGACAACTGAATGGTATTCTTGTCCGTAAAGATTTTTGCCAGGGGTGGGTATTTATTTTTCAATCGATATTTGAGGTTGGGTAAAATTTTGACTTTTTTAATGGTTGGATGAGCAAAATTTTTACCAAGAGAAACATTTGTCTTCGGTGCTACCCCTCCCCCACAAACAATGACCTGTCTCGTAGTAAATTGGATCTACAAAGAATACTGAACATTTTCTACCTTATTTTCACAATATGTAGAATCCAGAGCAAGGCGACATCCAGTTGGCCCCTTTTTCAACGCCAGCTGATTTTCAACCGATGAGCTTCAACAACACCGTATATCATACAGATAGCGGATTCCGAAAGTAGCATTTTGAACTGCAAACAATAAAATACATTGAACTGACAGTGTAAACTGTGTAAATACCACTTTCATAATCGTCTAAAGTTTGAATGTTATCAGTTTTACAGGCATCCTAATGACCTAATCAGCTATTCTTGCCTCGCTCTTGGAACTACAATAGACAATTCCCATTATAGACTAATTTTAAAATTAGGTAAGGAAACTTAAATAAATCACCACAGCTCGAAAGAGCATACTAAAATTAGTAAAATTACAAAGTTTGGTTGCGAAATGCTGTAAAATGTGGAAGATTATAGCCTTGCAAAGGTTGCAAATTTTGTATACTTTTGTATTGCTTGCGGAAATTCCTACCACATTCCTACCACATTTAGGCCGAAAATGTCGCACGCAATACAAAAGTATACAAAATTTGCAAACTTTGCAAGGCTATATTTTCCATATTTTACAACATTTCGCAACCAAATTTTGTAATTTTACTAATTTTAGTATGCTCTTTCTAGCTGTGGTGATTTATTTGCACCTCCTTTCCTAGTTTTAAAATTAGTCTATAATGGGAATTGTCTATTAGGCCGTGGGCTGTTGGCCAAAATTATTTCGCTTCGTGGCACCCATGTGGGAAATACTTGGTTTGGGGTTTATATGAAAGGCATATAGGTACATCACTACTAAAAAAAGTTCCCAAGCAAAAAAGTTTCCCAATTCCGAGAAAATGGGTGATCAATGATCATCCTCTATTAAATTGTATTACTGCAAAAAAAAATGGGAAATTCTGTACATAATTACAATAAAACTGACTTGCATCATCGGAAAACGTACAAAAAACCGCATATAAGACTTTTAAACAGTTTTTTGATTTTTCAAATAGTCTTTGAATTATTGTTGTTTTAAATGTGAAAATTGGACCAAAGTGTCGCAATAAGGACTGGGTACTAGGTAAAAAACGCGTTCTTGACAGCGTATAACTCGAAAACAATTTTAGATATAAAAAAAACCTGTTTAAATGTCTTATATGTAGATTTTTGTAAGCTTTCTGATAATGTAAGTCATTTTTGTTGTAATTAAATACAAAATTTCACATTTTCCTGCTGTAATACAATTTAATAGAGGATAATCACTGATCACCCATTTTCTCGGTGTTGGGCAAGTTTTTTGCTTGGTTTTTGCTTGCTTTGCAAGTTTTTGTATACTTGGCATAACAGATCCAGTGATCGAAAGGTTCTATTGTCTTTTCACTGTTTTGAAAATCTTACTGTTCTCCATTTCAGAACTCTAACGAGACAAGAAGCCTTTCAGCTGATTTTCCTTTAGGCGGAATTTTGAGCGCTGAGCGGAATTTTTCTTTGTCTAGTCCGCTCAGCGCTCAAAATTCCGCCTAGTGGAAAACCGGCTTAAAATATTCACATAATAAAAGAATATTTAAATGCATCTCTATTGTGAAAGTGGTCTAGCTATGTATGTACATACAGTTAAAAACCATGACATTCTCTACATGAAATCCCCGGGGTTAAGAGTGAAATAATTTTATTCATATTAATTAAAGGGAGTTTTCGAATTATTTTCACAGAGAATCATGTGATTTTCACATAGGAATATCATAAAATATGTTGTCATTTATAAATTTATTTAATAGACCTACTACCTAATGAACAAAATTTTCATCTAGACAAGTCTAGACAAAAATTTCGCACTAAATTTGTATTACGCACAGGAAATTGATACCTTTTTTCAGAAAGCGGTTCGGTGTGTGACGTGTGTCCGAACCTTAATACGAAATGACTGAAAAACGGGGGAACTTCGCAGCGGCGCACAGTGCCGCCTAGAAGTCAGGCTGCAAGCAGGCTAAGTGCCGCCGAGAGGTTGGCGGGGGCCCGGGGCAAATTTTTTTGGGGGGGGGCCCTATCTAAAAAATGTTTCCGGAATTATTTTTTTAGCCCAAAAAACCAGATATCTTGTCCTTTGTGTGGAAATATTTAACACACAAAAAAGACTGGAGGCCCAACAAAAAATTTTCAGGGGCCCCCAGCACTTCGGGGCCCGGGGCCATTTGCCCCCCTCTCTCTGCGGCCCTAGCGACGCAGGCCTATATTACCAGTATCCGCATTTTACAACATTTCGAATATTACTAATTTTGTGATGCTCTTTCAAGCTGTGATGAAATTTTTGTCCAGACTTCTTGAGATCAAGATTTTGTTCATTAAGTAATAGGTCCATTACGATCTAACCTGAGTATCAGGCTCTCGGTATTAATTACGATCACCCATAATCGATTTTTTTGTCGCCTTCGTCAAATTAAACGTCGAAATGGCGATTAGAGTACGTTAAAAACATTCCGAAGATGTATCAAATTACTGTGATGAAATTGTTCGAAAATTCTCACGGTTGAAGTGCATGAATAATAGGATTTTATTAATGAGAAAAGAAAATTTTCCGTGTATAGAATGCAATCAACACTAGGGACTTACACTAGTAACAGAAGTAAGTAAATAAAGCATTTAATTATGTCATTTTATTGAAATATTACGCTGGATTTTTAATGTTTTGTTGACATGATGACATATGTATATTGTGACGGTTGAAGGTCGCTTTTTTGTTTTGAATTTAAATTTTCAATCTACCGTATGTTGAAGCTTATTGTAGAATATTACATACATTATAATACCCCCACATTTGAGAATATTTTCCAGGACGTGAAGACACAAATAATGGCAGCTTTTTTGTAGAATATTACCTAAACCGAACCATATTTGAGAATATTTTTTCAGGAAGTTCAGACACAAACACCGGCAGCTTATTATAAGCCTTAATATATTTTTTTTATAGAATACAACCACGGCAACTTAGTGTAGAATACTATCCACACTAGACCACCGTGTTTGAGATATCTTTTTGAGGTAGTTCAGATACAAGCAAAGGCAGCATCTTTTTTATACTACCTACACTGAACCACCATATTTGACATATACTTTTCAAGAAGTTCAGACACAAAC
The DNA here is from genome assembly GCA_902702795.2 of Paramuricea clavata. NCBI lineage: Eukaryota > Metazoa > Cnidaria > Anthozoa > Malacalcyonacea > Plexauridae > Paramuricea > Paramuricea clavata. Next base: position 18,365 of record CACRXK020007101.1, read on the forward strand.
AAAATATGGCAGCTTATTGGAGAATACTACCTACACTGAACCACCACATCAGAGAATGTTTTCTACGGCAGCTTATTGTAAAATACTATGTACACTGGACCGTCATATTTGCACTAATAGTATTTTATTTGTGAAAACTGACCCCCATTCTGTTTCTAGGTTTAGGTCCACTCGGGAAGGTGAAAGTATCAAAACCTATTGCAAGAGGAGCGGCTATTATTGGTCTGTTAGAATTCTTACTTGGGATTGGTCTGTTGGTTGGCGGCATTTTGCTTGTAGTCAATGACGTCAACGATGAGTTAGATGTTTCTAATGATCCAAAGTTTTATGGTCTGTGGTCGGCACCAGGGGTAATATTTTGTTGTATTTTTGTTTAGGGTAAAAACCGTCTGGAC